>JAYMSW010001703.1:0-15612 GCA_036897725.1 Erodium texanum | reverse complement strand
GAAAACCAAACTTCGGATTTTAAAATCGAAAAAAACCGACCAAACCAACCGTTGCTCACCCCTAATACAATGGATAAAAAACTAAGCTTTTTCCGTAATAAAAATATTATTGCTTTCACCTCCACCCTCATCGTACATGCTAAGACAGAAGGTTCATTTGTGTTCATTTTGTATCATACTATCACGTGAGAAATTTACAATTTATTTGATGTAGAAAATATAATATAGGTATTTATAATATATCTAATTGTTATGTAATAATTTATAATATATTTGTTTAATGTGAATCTTATTGTTATATAAAGAACTAATAATATGTCTGATTATTGTGTTTCTTATTTCGTACTTTTTTTAAAAAAAAAGTTGTCACAAATTTTATATATCAACATAAGATATACATAAGAGCTGTTCACAAACTTAAACTTGGCGAGAATAAAATTCCCGCTCCAACTTCTAACTGAACATAGCTCGCATGTCACATACGATCAGACTAGACCTAAATGAGAGGACCTGAAGCGTAATAGAAGCGTACTAAAACCCAGTCTAAGCTGATAACATAAACCAGTCGATACTGGCAACAAAATCAGCCAACACTAGCACCTTATTAATTGCAAAACAAGAAAACAACAACAACTAAAAAAGTAAACACGGGACCACTACACTCGAGCATGTCTCGGGGGCAAGGAAGCGTGACGACCAAACGAGTAGTAGCACAATTCTGGATTGTCGAAGATGAGGGGAGGCAATACCAACCAACTGCTACGAACGGCTAAAGTGCAAGCTGACGACGACGGAAACGATTCGAACAAATGACAAAACAACATCTAACGAAGAAGACAGGAAAAAACAGGAGAAAGAGTTCGAAAGTTTATCTCTATGCAACACGGTCGCAAGAGAAGCTCTTACTTCGTAATTAGTTGCTAGTGTACAATTTATATGGGTATTTTTGCATTCAACTGAAAGAAATGATAAATAATCACAAAAACTAAATAAATTGGTTTTCAATAAGTTGACTTTAAATTAAAATTCATAAAATCGATTTAAGCACTAAAATGGATAATGAGGCAACGTCAGATATGGGGCCCGCAGAGGAGGATGCGTATTGCGTTTTTCGATGCATTCATAGATTTATATGATTTTCTCAGGATTTCATTTCTCTTTCTCAATCCGCTTCTCTGAAGCCTCTGTCCGAATTCTACATACCCTGAGATACTCAGCAAAATCGTACTGATCCGATTCGATTCACTTGTTACTTCCTCAGTCTTCTATTGTTCAGTCAATTTGATTGATCCGACCATTACTGAGCTTGTTCTGCTGCAGGACTCGCGATAAAAATCTTCCCTTGACGACGCTTCCGTACTTCCATGGCTTCTTCCGACTCAATAACGCCTCGAGGTTGTTTTTTTTCTTTCTTCTTTCATTTTCAACACGACCCATCAGATAAAGGTTGCAACTTTATTCAAGTTCTGTGATCATTGGGTTCAGCTAATTTGCAGACCCACAATGCATACATGGGTTCTGATGCTTTTTATATGACCTATAAGTTATCCTGTGAGATTAATTATAATTGTTACTCGATTATGCATTTATGCTTGTTTTGACAATCAATTTGCTGATATTTAACTGAAAAGCCTTTTATTATCTCTTGTAAGAAAAGGGTTTGTTCGTGTTTTAGCTTATTCCATGTTGATTTTCTAAATTTATGTGCTTAATTTGAGTTGATACAGATGTTTGCATTGTTGGGGTTGCACGTACTCCAATGGGTGGCTTCCTCGGCTCGCTTTCCTCTCTATCTGCTACTAAGCTTGGGTCTATAGCTATTCAATGTAAACTCCAAACACTTGTACAGTTTGTTTTTATATCTTGTAATTGTTTCCTTTAGTTCCAAAGTACCTATTTACGGTAATTATGAACGTGTAGCTGCTCTTAAGAGGGCTAATGTAGATCCATCGCTTGTGCAAGAGGTGTTTTTTGGAAACGTTCTCAGTGGAAATTTGGGGCAAGCTCCTGCTAGACAGGCAGCGTTAGGTGCAGGGATACCCAATTCTGTAGTCTGCACCACCATAAATAAAGTTTGTTCTTCAGGGATGAAAGGTGAAAGTTTTATGTAGATAAATCACTTTTTCGACTCCCGCTCAGTAATAAGCTTGCATATTGGGTGGTGACACATTGTTTCCTTGCCTGTCTCAGCAACGATGTTTGCAGCTCAAAGTATCCAGTTAGGTGTCAATGACATTGTAGTAGCTGGTGGTATGGAAAACATGTCTAATGCCCCCAAGTATCTAGCAGAAGCAAGGTGATCTTTTTGTTGCTCTTGTGCTTAAAACTATGTCCTTGCCAATCTGGCTTCACTGTATGAATGCATCTTGGTGTTTCTAACTTGAGGTAGGGACGAAGAATCTTCTATTATCTGGAGAGAAAAAAATATGATAATACAAATTTGAAATATCATAGTGCTTTATGTTAGTTGATGTTTATTTTAACTAAAAATTCTGCTGGGTGGTCTCATTGTGTTAACTTTGGGATTTATTGCTACTGCTGGTATAGGGTTAAAACGTGCTTAAGCTAGTAAAAGTTTGTTATTTTATATTAACTACTACCTCCATTTCATAGTGAGTGCATGCTCTTTCATTTCTAGCAAAAAATTAGGATGACTGAGTTAAAGCTCCATTTTCCTACCACGTGCCCACAATGTACTCATGTGGTAAGAACTAGCTCATACAAGGACATTGTTGGTAATTAGTGCATAATTTGATTCATCAAAGAAAGTGGTTACTTGTTTTGGAACGGAGGGAGTAATTTAGTATCTGGTCATCGTTGCTGTTATTTGTTACCACAACTCCGTTAATATATGCATGAACAGACGATTGAAACTAAAACAATTCTCACTCTTTCTTCGATTCAATCAATCAAACTGTGTTATTAACAGGAAAGGATCTCGATTAGGACATGATACTATTATAGATGGGATGCTAAAGGATGGTCTCTGGGATGTTTACAATGATGTTGGTATGGGAGCATGTGCAGAAATGTGTGCAGATCAGCATAACATAACAAGAGAGGAGCAGGTCGTGTTCTTTCAAAACCTGCTTACTTTTGCTACATATTATATGCCTTGTATCCTCTCAGTATTTATAACTTGCACAATAATGACTATGACTTAACTAATGTGAAGATTAAAGTCAAAACCTTGTCTTATTTGGTATTTGCTTCTTTCTCTTACAATTTAGCTTTCCCTTAGATTTTTTTTTACACCCATCTTAATAATGTCTAGGCATTTGCTTGATCTTGCTCTTTTCATTAATGATATGGTTGTATTTGTTTTGTAGGATTTGTATGCTGTTCGGAGCTTTGATAGAGGAATTGCTGCACAAAAGAGCGGCGCCTTTGTGTGGGAAATAACTCCTGTACACTCTCTACTCTTTCACCGAATATAATTAAGAAAGTTGTTTTGGCATTAGTAATAGCTCAAGATTACGTAAGTGCAGGTTGAAATTTCTGCGGGAAGAGGGAAGCCGTCCACAATTGTCGATAAGGATGAAGGTTTGGGAAAGGTAAATAGAACTTAGGAAGCTCGTTAACTTATGACAATTCCGTTTATGATTTTTTTTTTCCCTGTATGACTAAAGATTATGATTTGAAATTATGTTCCCATGCCAGTTCGATGCATCTAAGCTAAGGAAGCTCAGGCCAAGCTTCAAGAAGAACGGTGGTTCTGTTACAGCTGGCAATGCTTCTAGCATAAGGTCCTCTCTTAACTTTCTGGATGTGCAAGTTTACTTCCTCAATTTCCAAGAAAATAGGCTTTATTGTGAAATGATTTCGTTTATGTGTGATAATGAACAGTGATGGAGCAGCGGCACTAGTGCTAGTGAGTGGGGAGAAGGCACTCAAGCTTGGGTTGCAAGTAATCGCTAAAGTTAGGGGATTTGCTGATGCAGCTCAGGTACTTCAGATACCATTGCTTATAGTTTCTTCTGCTGAAACTTACAATGATGATGTTACGCTAACACGATTTACCTGAACAGGCACCTGAGTTGTTCACAACTGCTCCATCTCTTGCGATACCGAAAGCTATTTCTAATAGCGGTCTGAAGGCTTCCCAAATTGATTTCTACGAGATAAATGAAGCATTTGCTGTGAGAACTTGTGCCCGTGATCTTTGGTATTGCTAGTTGTTCGTTTGAGTAGTTATTTACTAATTAATATTTTGTGGCAGGTTGTGGCTCTTGCAAATCAAAAGCTGCTCGGGATTAATCCTGTTAGTCTTCAACTCCTCTGTTGTTCTTGTACATGTTCATGGACGCTTGATGTTCACAATCTCCAAATATCATCACCTTATTATTTATATTCTTTGCTTGTTAAATTTATTTTATTTCACGTATGAAGGAAAAATTGAATGTGCATGGTGGTGCTGTATCTTTGGGACACCCGTTAGGCTGCAGCGGAGCTCGAATCTTGATTACATTATTGGGGGTAATTTTCAAAACTCTTTTCTTACTTATTCAGTTAGATTCAAACAACTATGGTTCTTTAATAACCTATTATTGTCGAGATAAGCTTGTTTTATGAATTAACGGGAAATCTATTGTATCAAACTCAATATGTTATTGCAGGTAATGAGACATAAGAACGGGAAGTATGGGGTCAGTGGTGTGTGCAATGGAGGTGGAGGCGCCTCTGCTCTTGTTCTCGAGCTCATGTAAGCCTCGCTTCAGAGTTTTACAAAAACCTACCTAATGGTTCTTTTGGAAAATATTAGAGACTGGTTCAAACTCTTTTATATTGCTTTGCAGGTCAGGTCCAACAGTCGGGCATTCCTCGCTATGAAATATTAGTCTCTTCTCTCTGCAATAACAGAAACGTTGTGCAGCTATGTTCGTTATTTACTTCTCTGAACATGAGAAATCGTTATATCATAGTTAGTATATAATTATAAACATTTTATCTCTTGCTTAAGTAATGTAAACTTTGATGTCTCTTGCTTAATACAAATATAAACATTTTTAATCTCTTGCCTAAGTAATGTAAACTTTGATGGTTAGCGTTGTAACCGTGAAAGAAGGCGAGACCTCTCTGGTTTGGCTTCTCTAAAAATCCGACAATGCCACATTAAAAGAAAAAAAAAACAACCTTAAAATCATCAAATATCTCTTTCTATGGAGTTTCTTCAATTCTCTTCATTATGCTCTGCATTTATCGTTTTCTTCTTTCTTCTTCGACCTTTGCATCTTCCCTGATAAGGTATGCGCATTTTCATTTCTTTCTTGATTCGATAACAATGACGGGGAAGTATGATATTTGAATCAATGACTTCATACTTTTTAAATACTCACAGGGGCGTTTGAAAAGATATCGAGGTAAATAAACATACGTAAAAATGGTGAGGGTGATTCATCATCAAAGAAATCATTCGACGGGGACTCCAAGGACAGAGGTGGGAGAGATTGACACGAGAGCCCCATTTCAATCCGTGAGAGCAGCCGTTAACTTATTTGGTGCCGTTGCCACCATTAAGGACAAAGCTTCGTTACATTCCTTCCAGAGACAGTCCTCAGCTCGATCCTTTTCTTCCTCCGAGGTACGATAGAATGTAGTTCATGTCATTGTGTATACGATGATGATGTTTCGCTATAACAAACTGGCCTCGGCCGTGTAGGGTGGAGCTCGTTCCTTGCCTTCCTTCAAGTTTAAGAGACAGTCCTCAGCCATATCTGCCTTCTCTTCCGAGGTACATCTGTAGTTCGTATTAGGGTTTGTAGGTGAAGTGGCAAAGGCTTCATGTAATAAGCATGAGGTCACTGGTCCCAATCCCCATAACTGCGATATTGCATTTCTCTTCTTTCTGATAAAAAAAAAAAGGCAAAAACTGTCGTGTAATTTGAAGTGATGGCAGGTTGGTACTGTCAACTTATTATTAGGTACACCGTCGGACAAAATCTGTTAAAACTAACCGAAATTGTCACTTTTAAGTGACATGTGAAAAACATGTGACCTTAGAAATTCCCAAAATACCAATATTCAAGTCAATGTCGCCTAAACATAGGTCGGGAGTAATAAGGTCTTTTCTATGTCCTTTTAACTCTATAACTAACGGTGTACCTAAAATTAAGTTCACGGTACCAACTTGACATAGATCTAAGTTCACGGTATTAACCTGACACAACTTTAAAGAACACAACAATTTTCTGTCATTATCCCTTAATAATACCCTGTACTATGATGTAATACCCTGTACTATGATGTTGTGTTCCTATTAACTGTAGCCTATCTTAATTACATCCGATTAGAGTAAATGATTATACTTGATTATAGCCTGTTTTCACTTAATTACATCCGACTTTCATTTTTTCTTTTTTTTTACAAAATCAGTTAGTCTACTATTCATTTGTATGAAATGGCGAAATTACCCTCGAAATTAAACCCCAAAATTGAAACGTAACCTTTACCCTCTCATGTCCAACCATTAGCAATCCTCTCAACTCCACCCCTAAGCGCTTAAAACAAAACGTTAAATTTGAAAAGACTAAAATGCCCCTACTTTCCATTCTAATTGTCAAAACAATTTCACTAAAACTCGATTTGAGTGGCATGATTTTGAAAAAAGAAAAATATGGATATTTTGGTCTTTTCAGTTTTAAAGTTCATGTTAGGGGTTTATGGTTAGTGTTAGGAGGATGAAAGTTATGTTTTGATTTTAAAGTTTCAATTTGAGGGTATTTAGTAAACTAATTGCTTCTTTTTTGTGTAAAAAATGAAAATTAGAGTAGTTAAAAAAAAGTAAAATGTAGCAATTTGAAAAAGGACTTACAGACTTACGGTTAGGGGTAGTCAGATACAATTTATCTTTAATATTTAACATAGCTCGTATATTCTTGATCTGTTGTTTCTCGGTGCAGAGTGGCACTGTGCACAGCAATGCCATCGACAAGGAGACTCAACTCATGTCCGCCGAGAAAGAGCTGAGCAAGTTCAAGCAACGGCTAGAAGATGCTCAGACAACCAAAGCTCGAGCCCTGACCGATCTCGAAACCGCCACACAAACCCTCGAGGAGTTGCAGAACACGACCCGGACCGTGACAGAAGCCACACAAGCTTTAAAGGAACGTGCCAAGAAGCTCGAGGAACAATCCGGCGAAGACGACAGTACTTGGAGAAAGGAATCAAAACAAGAAACAGAGCAGTACATGATCGCCTCCGACGAGCTCCACTCCGTTAAGCAGAACCTGACCAAGATCCGGCAGGACTTCGACGCGGCGTTGGAGGCAAAGTCCGCGGCGTTTCAGCGGGCCGCGGAGGCTCAGTCCACGGCCAAGGGCCACCGAGACCGGGCCAGCGAGCTTCAGAAGGAAATCGGGTCAACGAAGGACTCGATCGAGCAGGCGAAGCTTGCTACGAAGCGGTGTAAAGAAGCTATGGCGAAGACAAATCAAGAAAGAGAGAGTATTGTGAGAGAGTCGAAGCTTGCCAAGGAAGAGGCTGAAGAGAAACGAAGAGTATTGGGGAAAGAACACGATCGCGAGCTGACCACGAGCCTCGAGATGGAGCTAGAGGAACTGAGTGCAGAGATTCAAGTTCTGCAGGACGAGATGGGGAGAGCTCATGAACTGCAGATGAGCTCTGTGAAAGTCATATCCGACGAGCTAAACGAAGCTACAAAGATACTTCAGCTCGTGGCACAAGAAGAAAGCGAGCTTCGTACCTGGGTCGCCTCACTCAGGCTGGAGCTCGAGAATGTGAAGAAAGATAAAACCGAAGCAGAACAGCAAGAATCTCGTTTCGTGGATCTGAAGGTACAGTTGGAGACCGCGAAAAGAGAGCTCGGAGTTCAGGCAGAGTCGAACCAAGACGAGAACGTGTCACAACTCCACCAGCTAACATCAGAGACCAAAGAAAAAATACTGGAAGCAGAGGAGAGTAAGAGAAAATCAGAAGAGATGAAGCAAGAAGCTTTAACATCAAAAGCTGCAGAAAAGGAAGCAGAGAAGGAGCTGCGAGTCGCTATGACGGTTCTGGAAGACGCAAAAGCAAGAGAGAGTGCTGCTGTTGATGAGTTAAGAAATGTGTCTGCGGTTTGTGCCACGGACTTCGGGCCAGCAAGTGCTAAGATCAGGATGTCGAGGAAGGACTATGAAGTTCTGAGGAAAAAGGGTAAGGAAGCTGAGAAATCGGGCGAGAAGAAAGTAGCAGATGTGATGTTTCGGGTGGGAGTGATCAATGCAAGCAAGAGTGAAGCAGATTGTAAAGTGGAGGCGGCTTATAAAGAACTGGAGGAGCTTCAAGCAGCCATAGATTTAGCTTTGAAGCAAGCAGAGGTTTCCAAGGCAGCTCAGGTGGCTATTGAGAGTGAACTGCAACGGTGGAGCCAACAAGAACAGGAACAGGAACAAGAACATGAACAAGTTGAAGAACGACGCTTACAGACGAACTAAAACTGAATGTACAATACATGAAAACTTTTGTTCAAATGAAAACATAATTGTAAATCTGAAAACGTGGATCAATACCTTCATAGATTACTAATATCAACTTCAAGTTCAAATCCATGAATCCAAAAGTTACATACCCGGTTGAAGGAATCAAGAGTCTTGAGGTTATCATCGGCTTAGAGATTCAATCGTCATTGACTTTGAGGCTACCCATAGTGTTAGAGAGGCCGTTTTGACTTCCTTTCTCGATTCTCTGTAATTCAGATTCTATGGTTTTAGCAATCTCTGTTCCTCCTGCTGGCTCAGGGAAATCCACGTGGAAAGACCCTTGCTTGATTGGTGTGTCGGGTTCAGAAATGTCGGATTGCTGCTTCATATAGTTGTAGAGCTGGTGGTGAAAGGGGTGATCCAAAGAGTAGCAATTACTGGCTCCATCTTCTGAATGTCGGGACGATCCAGACCCTTCTCTTTTGCAGAAATGTGGAAGGGATGCATAATCCATTATCTACACAAACAAAGGCAACACATCGAATCAGAGCAGTTGTTGGATAAAAATATAACTCCGTGTATTAATGAAGCCTCACCTTCAATAATTCATCTTGCCCGCTTCCCGACAAAACCTGAACTTTCTTCTTTGTTCTCTCGTGCAAAAGAGGCTTCACAACCTGCTAATACCCCACATGGTAATCCCGAAAAATGCCAAAATAAAAAACAACAATGCACTAATCTATGGTGCAAAGACAGCTACATAATACAGTGAAATGCTATAATTGTGTGCAAGAAACTACTTAACAGGGGGAATTTATTTGAAGGCTAACCTTCCAACAAGCTGAAAAAACATATGGAGCATTCACAATGTAGTAAGCATCGGTCTTCTCTGGATAGTTAAGGTCATCAATGGTGGTCATAACCGTCAGAAACTGTGTCAACAACAAAATGAAGCTCCAAACATCATATACATTTTTGTGGAAGGATTGAACATAAATTAATTTCCGTTTAGTAGGGAAATATAATGCCATATTTTTCATTGAAACGGTCGGAAGAGCCTAAAGAGAGTGGAGCTAAAGATCAAAAGGATAAGGATAGGGAATACCGAGCAATACCTTTATATGGCTCAATGCTGAAAGCTTCAGTCCGGTTAGATCCATAACCTTCACACAGGAAGTAATAGGTCTCCCGTGCTTTTTTGATGCAGAAGGCTATGATAAAGATTGGTCAAACAAAGGAAACTGTAAACAAAGAATGTTCCGAGTCCGATACTTACAAAGATCACACGATCTCGGTACTCATTGATTTGTATGTGAGACTGGACATAGTAATGGACCTATAAAAAAGAAACATACATCACAGTCACAAAGCATAATTTTGCTATTTATTTCAGGATTAAATACTTGAATCGCCTATAGGATTAACTTACTGATGCTTTATCAAATGTGCTCTGACCTACACCTATAGCAAAGACAGGTCGGCCCTGTCGGAAAGAAGCACAAAAGGTCAGTAAGAAAAAGTGGGATGGTGTGCAGCTATTACCTCTAAAATATTTTTTAACTTTACTACACAAAGTGGAGAAATATATAGAAGAAAATCACAAAGAATACCATTAAATTAAGAATGATACCTCTTTTAAATACCCTGAAAGTCCTATAAGGTGTGAATCTCGCACTCCTCTATATAACTCAATAGGAATAATGGGTTTCTGTATCAAGAAATAGCATCTTACATCAAAATTCAAAATTATTTGACAAGAACCGAAAAGAAGAGAGTAAATTCAGAGCATCATTAGCATCCACTCAGTGACGGATATACCAAGGCATGAATGCATGATAAGTGCATGAGTGTGTGTGAGAGAGGCATCATTAGCATCTATTCATAGAGGTATATATTCTGGTAAAATATTTTTAATTGAAAGGAGAAAATCTGTTGGTATAGAGAATAAGAAGCCAAGACAAAGAGCATATACTGCTCTAGTTACATTGCAAAATCTAAGAACTTAACGCAAGAGTCCACAAGAAATTATCATTTAATGATAGTACCAAAATTGTCCAAGGAAAAAAAAACGTAAAATGAAGTTGTGAAATCACAAGATCCAAGGAAAGTAAAGTGTATCATGAATTGATTGATGTGTTGTTCTGTAAGTTGAGCAATCACCAGTACTTTGTACGCCAACTGTCAACTGTCAACTGCAGACTACAATACTTAAACTCAATACATGCATCTTATCGACTTGTAAAATGTTATGAAAAGTGAACTTCTTTTTTTGGGTATATAGCTTAACTGGTAGAGAATCATCAAGGAGATAATTTTTGTGTGAAAAAAACTGAGGTCTCAGGATGAACTCACTGCCAATATGTTGTCAATCTGGTTCTGTACCCTCCAACTTAGGCAATCCACCAACTGGAAAAGTATGCAGAGCACTATGTCATTAGAATCAATCAACAGCACATTGTAAATCAGATGTCACTATGACAACGATTAAGATGAAGTTCTTGCAGAACGTTATACACGAAAGAGCTATAACTAACCATTTTATGAGCTTTGGGAACATTCCACTCTCTTGCCTTTAGGAACCGAACTAAAGTATCATATAAATACCCTTGATGGACATTCTGCAACTCAAGAAATAACCATTAGATCCATGGGACATTCCTAACAGAGATTTAAAGTCACCAAAAAATAGAAGGAAACTCAAATTATGAAACAACATGAAAATAAACCAGAAAATTAAAAAGGGCTCATTTTTAGTACAGAAATTGTCATGAAATGTGCAATGGTTTGCATGAAAATTCAACTAGTCAAGTACATTAAAACAAATGCACTACACAAATGACAACATTGGAGTCTAAATTCATGTGAAACATCAAATTTATGCAATACCCCCAAATCTGTACATCAAAAATGCAAACCTGGAAGGTTATCTTCAGCGGCTCCTCAACTGTCATTAGTATGGGAAATTGCAAATGATCAGCAAAAATGAACCAAACCCATCAAAGCAAGAGACTTTAATTAAGATTTGAACTCCAAAAACATGAACAAAAAAAAAAGAGAATCGACAAAAGAAAGAGACATCAGAGAAAGAGAGAAGCAGCAGCAATAGCATACCCACCTTCATCCATCAATGCCCTCAACTCATCGACCGCTTCCTCTGAAACGATCTCCATTGTTTCCCTCACCCAACAAGGTTTTGCAGCCGCACCCAGATGATTACTTTTTACTGGGTTTTCCTCTTTTTTTTCACTTGTCAAAGGAAATCACAGATGGAGAGTGAGAGAGGTCAATAATGGCGTGATTTGTAAGCCATTCCTCATCTGAGCTAGTCCCTGGAGCTTCTTCTTCTTCTTCCACTGCTCTCTTTCACATTCGAATACAGAAGCAGACACTAGAAATTTCGTTTTTTTTAATTACATTACTACTGTACAATTATTCCAACAATATTTTCGGACAAGAATAAAAGGCACAAAAGGAAGGTTCAGAATCTGAAGGCACATTCCCTTTCCTTTTTGGCTCGGTTGTAAACGGCACGATGCCCCTCCGTAGATCTGAACCCTCCATTTTGGTCGCGGATCCGTTTTAGACCGCGCGATTGAGATACTGTAGTTGAGTGCGCGAATCACGTGCTTTTTTTTTCAGTGGAATGGATGCTTAGTATTTTATTATTTATTTTTATGAAATATTGTATATATATCATCTAATAACTGCATATTTACTAACTCGAACTCCCGTGTGTACTATCAATTAAGAAGACACTAACAGATATTAAACAGATGAAGATACTAACAGATATTAAACAGATTCTGACACTAACAACTATAATGAGTGCATCAAACATACCATATGAACCCAAGGCATAATTATATATAAAGATAACGATGTTGGAACTCGAACTCTAGTCTTATGAATCCAAGTTGAAGTGTTTGACCAGTTAAACAAGCAAACTTTAATAGGATTTTATTAATTTAGGTTCGAATGTTTAGTAAGTTAATTTTTATATAATCAATGTATAAATTATTGATTTTATATATTTTAAAATATCTTACCTACTATCCTACAGATTAAGAGAGCTTTATTTTTACTATTATGAAATGAATGATTATTTACAAGTGATTGTCCTGATTATACGTTTGTTATGTTTTGTGATCTCGTATAATTAAATTATACTCACGTTATTTTTTTATAAAGTCGAGTGTCTCACGACGTCGTTATGAAAAATCATGTATTATGTTGTTTACATTCAAATCCACTCCTCCCTTATCCAATAAAACACAAGTTAACCATGAGTTTGAGTAATTTTTGCTTTACTGACAATGCTAGTCTCGATTCACTTTTGAATGTTCGGTACTCTCGAAACCCCTCTTCTTATCCAATAAAACACTAAGTTAATCATGAATTTTTGTGACATTTTTCTTTGTATCCATAGTCAAAATAAACGAGTACAACGTGGTTGAGATTCCAATAATCGACGTCATAATAAAATATAATTGGCTGACAAGCAAATTCATGGCCACAATTTTAATATAAAGTAAGTTTCAGAAAACTAATGATCGTGAAATATATATGTTCAAAAAGTATTGGTCATTTTAGGTCGTCAATAAAATAAAAGGTGATTTTTTTTTTTTTGTAATCCGTTAAACTTAATACTTTCCGGATCACGTGAGTTGTACATACAACCCAGATTTTTGGAACTTAAATCTTGAATATCGAACCCTAAACTACCATCTCCCTAAATCAAACCCTAAAACTACAATTTGTCAAAAATCAACCCCTAAAATACTCTATCCTTAAATCCGGGGAGGGGGCAAAATGGTCATTTTATAAGAAAGTTAACGGTATTAATCAGTTTGCATACGGAAAATATATTTACCGTTAGTTTTTGCAGACAACGTAAAAATACTATTACTTTTCAAAATTTTGGATTAGATCACTAATATTTTACATGGTTTTCTTTTTTAATATGGAACATAGCTTAGCACAATGTTTTTTTTATTTATTTAAAGATTATAAGGTCCAATTCCAAAGGCCAACTAATCTCCACTTCACCAGCCTTATTATATAGCTTAATCTCCGAGCTTAAAAGATTAGATGATTCAATTTTCTCACCACTTAATAAATAAATAAATAAAAACCCAGACTACTAAATTTGATTAAATACTCTTAATAATTTCTGCCATAATATTATATATATAACGTTGACTTCCGATTATAAAATGATCCCACAATACTAATTTAAGCCCATGGATATTCGAATATTCTTCACATCCTTTTCTTGTTCTCAGAATTATATATACACAAACGTGTACCATTTTCAAGTCTTGGTGATACAAGAAATGTTGGTTCAGACAATGAACAGCAACAACAATGTGTCGGAAATAACCGAAGAAGAAGAATTGGATGAGTACTCGAGCGAGCTGTTCAGGATCAACCATGGCGTCTCAATGGCCTCCATTAAAGAAGAGTGCGGATCAACCAGCAGCACACACGAAGATTGTGTCTATGTTCCGGTCGGGAAGGGTGAGTCCAGCGTGGACGCTCTTTCGTGGACTTTAAGGAACGCCGTCAATCCCGCTTCCACTACCGTCTACCTCGTACATGTCTTCCCGGAGACACACCTCATTCCCTCCCCACGTCAGTCATCATCATCATCGATTCTTCAAGAACTACGAGTCCTGAAATTTACTTAACGACATGTTCATGTTTGTGTAGTAGGAAAGCTTCCGAAGAATCAAGTGAGCCCGGAAATGGTGGAGAGCTACATGGCACAACAGAGAGGGAAGAGGAGAGAGTTTCTTCAAAAGTTCATCAACATGTGTTCTGCTTCCAAGGTTAATCTATTTGTGATCCCAAAAACGTTGTTGAGACTTGAACTCTGGTCTCTAGGATCATATAACCAGTTTTCGGTGTAATGACCCGTTCATCTGATCTTGCAGGTGAAGGTGGATACAATGCTTGTGGAAAGTGATATGGTTGCCAAGGCAATCCTGGACCTCATTCCTATCCTCAACATGAGGAAGCTAGTGGTCGGAACCCCAAGATCCAATCTCAGGTACACAAAAGTCAACTTCAACATAGAAGCTTTATGTAATAAGTATGAGGTCACTGATTCCAATTCCCTTCTTTTTGATTTAAAAAAAAAACGTTCGTGTTGTTGGTAGGAAATTGAAGTCTGGGAAAGGAACTGGGATAGCTGACCAGCTACTTCTCGAAAACGAAATGGAGAGCTGTGAGATCAAGGTCATATGTCAAGGAAATGAAGTCGTCATTGACGGGACAATCCATGACGATCAATCACAATCACTGCAGAGTTCTCCGAAAGACGATGACATTAAGCCTCCTATGGAACAGAAAGAAAAGGAAGAAGACAAAGAGAACGATAACGATTCAGCATCATGCTTGTGCTTCAAGACTAAGTTCTAGTATTAAGAAAGGCTTGCTTTCATTAAAATCCCCCAAATTCTATGTACATGAGAGAGTCTCAGACCTCTGACCTAGTTTTCTGGCAAATAAAAGAGTGGTTCAGTTCATGCAATAAGTAGGCAATACAGCTTTGGGTAAAGCAGAAACAACAAACATACAATTCCTCATCATATCTATCAGTGTAAAATAAATAACCTTGGCCTCAGAGTCGCTAAACTAAATAGTACCTGGGAATGTTCATCGTTTTGCAAGCCTTGTCCATATCATTATAGCTAAAAGAAATCGAACTCTAGATAGTTATCAGAACTTTTCTGAGCAGGTGGCACCACCCGGGCGGTGGCCACAGGAGGCTTCTCACTTGATGATGACCCTGCTGGGGATGGTATTTGCTCGAGCTCCACAGGCTTTGGAATCTCAGGCGGGGTAGCGCAGCGTATCAAGGCCCAATTCACACCTTCAAAGAAAGGGTGTTGCTTGATCTCTGTTGCACCTCTCTTGTAAGCTAACCTGTGTTGTGGCTCTTTGACTAGCAATCCCCTAATCAGATCCCTTACTGCAAAACTCACGACCGGTGATTCTGGGAAGCGAAGGGGCTGGCCAACAACATTGAACAACGTGGCCCGATTACCGGATCCCTTGAAAGGGGTTTTACCAAACAACAGTTCGTATAAGAAGATCCCGAAAGTCCACCAATCAACAGCACTTCCATGACCCTCACCTTTGATGATCTCAGGCGCCAAGTATTCGTGGGTACCCACAAACGACATGGACCGGG
>JAYMSW010001702.1:0-15615 GCA_036897725.1 Erodium texanum | reverse complement strand
GCCGCACTGTTGGCCAAGGACAAGTGGGCGGTGGAGTGGCGGAGGCGCTGTGGTGGTGCCGGTGAAGAATCTGATACAGGTGTGGAGTATTTTGATGCTGTGGTGGTTTGCAATGGTAAATACAGTGAGCCCAGGCCAGCTGAATTCCCAGGTACATTTGCATTATATCATCGTTTAATAAACATTTAATGATTATTATCGGCTAGTTTGAACTTTTAGATAAGTCGTGTCTTAAAATAAAATCTTCAATCATCGGCTTAAACTTTTTAGGTAGATCCGACTTAAACGGATTTTTAATGATTATTATTTATTAATTTGAAATTTGAAATTTAAATGTATACTTCACTTTATGGGCCGACAGTCTTATGTTGTTTCATATGCTAGTCCCAATCCCATCAGTATGTGGAAAGGGGTGTAAAAAAGTCTCATCTGAAAATGTTAATCATATCACTGTTTAATAAACATTACTATATCTTCAGCCATTAGTTCAAACTTTTTAGGCACATCCAGCTTTAACCGGTTTTGTGTATCTAACATTTTTTTATATGGTTTGGGATAGGGATGGATAATTGGCCAGGAGTGCAAATTCACAGCCATAACTACAGAGTTCCTGAACCCTTTCAAGATCAAGTACACATACATATCTCTAGCAATACAGTACTTCACATTCTTGTCCAAGAAATTGGTTCATGACTCCATAAACTGCTTACAATGTATGTGATATATTGAACAGGTTGTGGTGATAATTGGAAATGGAACCAGTGCTTTTGAGATAGTGAGAGAAGTGGCACCTGTAGCAAAACAGGTTCATCAAGCCAAAAAAGCCCCAAGTCCTCTGTTTGATAAGGCCAACGACAATGGCATTGCTGTTTCAAAACATTCAATGGTAGGCAAAGAAGCTTCAATTATTCGATATTTCTCGAAATATAAACAGCTCGATATACATATCCAACATATATTTTGATTTTCAACAGATAAAATGTGCTCATCAAGATGGGAAGCTAGAATTCGAAGATGGATCGTCCGTTTATGCAGATGCCATCATCCACTGTACTGGGTATATATATATATACATACAGGATCATATATCGATGATCACATTAATTTCGATTAGTTCATGATCATCATGTTACTGAAACTTGTCCCCTGTGCAGGTTCAAGCTCCACTACCCATTTCTCAGAACAAATGGCATAGTGGAGGTTGAAGATAACAGAGTTGGACCTCTATATCAGCATGTCTTTCCCCCAAACCTGGCTCCCGGGCTTTCCTTTGTGGGATTGCCTACAATGGTACTATTACATTTATATAGATATTCACAACTACAAATCACACATCTTCTTTAATATGTTATATAAATATATATAATCAATATGGGTTTTTAGTAATAAATCAAGTTTCTGCTTGTGAATGTTATGCTAGGGTGGTGTTACTGTAATGGAGCTTCAGTGCAAGTGGATAGCAAAAGTATTAACTGAGAAAGTGGCATTGCCAACTGAAGATGAGATGATGAGTTCTGTCCAAGAACTGTATCAGAAACTGGAAGACGATGGATGTCCCAAGCGCCTCACTCATAGGCTTCCCAGTGCGGTCAGTAATTACTAGCTAAAATGTAGCTTCTTTCGATTAATCAGTCATATAATTATTTTTCAGATCGAGTTATGAAACTCATAATGAGTAAATTATAATATGCAGTTCAAACATGAGAAGTGGCTCATCGATCAAATGGGGTTAGAACCACTGAAGAAGTGGAGAGAGCAGCTGTTTACAAAACTGATCACTGAAGCTTTTCCATTACATGGAGCTGAGTTTCGTGATGCCTTCGACATTGACCAGTTTATCCAACAAGCAGAAGAAACTTGATATGAACTAGAACTATATGTAAAATCTTCCCTTTTTTTTTGTTACAACTTGCATTTGATCTTACAGTTCCGATATGGAGCTTACGGTAATATCACATCTCAAGTGCACTTTGCAGAATAAAATGTAGCTGGTGTTGCTGAGCAGATAAAGAAAAACATGAATATAAATATAACTATAAATAGTTAATTTCGATACCCAATAATATGATCCTAGCTCAAAACCAATCATTTTTCAAGTACTAATAATACATGGTAAACTACAATTTTTTTACCCTGAGATCCAATCCTATGACATTGAAACACTACAGCTTATGATAGATCACATAATTTTACGTGCTCCTGATTAAGTAGCCAAGGAGGAGGCCAAGGAGACCAACTAGCACCACATACAACAAAGAAAAACCACCACCAGATCTGCTTTTGCTTGCTTCTTTTATCCTCAAATCCTGCTCCGTTGAAAATTTCAGATCAATAAGAGGCACGTGAAATAAAGCAATAGGAGAGTACAACTTATTAATAAGATAATACAAAAGAACATTGTGATATAAGTTCCAAGACATTTAAACCATACCAGTTCTTGTTGTAGCTTCTGATTTTGTTGAATGGCGGAATTTTTCTCCTCTGTCAACTTGGAAATCATTGACCATGTCTGCAGAACAGAGACAAATTAGAGGGCAATAAGGTAATGGAATAATCGCTTTAAAAGAGAACATGACAAATATAAAATAGAGCTATAGCAATGCAAAATAACTTTCAGAGGTCATCGTAATAGCACTGCAACCAGTTTACACAAAAAAAATGTTGATTGGTTTACCTCTGAAGACTTCTGGTTAGGTTCCTCAAGAGATCTTGATACCTAACACATGGAGAAAGTAACATGAATGCCTGAGTCTAATTTACAAATCAAATCTGCTACTGAATATAATGAAGGCGAGATCTGAAAAGTCAAACTTACTGCATCTAACAATGCAGCACTCTGATTCCCATTCTCAACTGTTGATGCCCTAGGAGAAGATCCTTCTTCGGATCCTTCCGGTACAGGTGAGGGAGGATTAGCAGGAATGTAAACTACCCGGAACTTGAACTCTTCAAAGATCTTATGTCCATCCTTAGTAAACTACAACAGAAGTTCGCAACATGTATAAGCCCAAGAGAGAGGATAAGTAAAAACAGAAGCTTAACAAAAGTAATCGAAGTGGTCAAATCATAATACCATTTCAGAAGTTATGTCCTTAGTCGATGTACCATCTGGTGCAATAACACTCTGAAGGAGAAATTTATCCTTGCACTGCATATCAGCTGGCTGTTCTTTTGGGGCTTGCATAGTAACTGGAAGTTCAAACCAGAACATAAACCATACAATTCTCATGAACAGGAAGATGAAACTCATATATACTACAGCACAAGCGCAGGAAGGTAATAGCTAACATTGATTGAGCAAAAAACTAGTAATTCATAATTGAGAATATAGATAATAGGAACAAAACCTAGAAATAGACAGGAACGAATGTGTTCACTGATAAAAAACCATGGAAGACATACCTACAACATTGCATGCACTTCGAGGCAACACAACGCCCGTGTTAGGGCGAACACAGTACTTCTTCGGATTGGTTGTCTTAACCTACACAAGCAAATACAAATCATATACATCAAAACATAATTGTCACCAAGTCAATTGCCATGCATTGTACAAATAACAATTCAAATAATACCTTGAAAGCAACATATTTGTCTGTCTTGTTAGTGAGCTGAATCGAACACGAATTCTGCTTCCTCAATTCAACTTCACAGTCACATGCAAGCAAAACCCATCAAGGAAAATCAAAATGCAACCAAAAATTCCAACAAAAGATCTCAACTTGAAATCAGTAATTCAAATTTAACCACTTTTTCTACCCAACTAAGATAAGGTTGCTACAGTAACAAGTCCTCTAACTCTCTTAGCTCCCCAGAAAGTGAACCTACCAACTCAATCAAATCTAACGAAACCATAAGTCCTGATATGGGTTAACTAAATTAGAGAAAGCAAAAATGGCATTACAAAATTAGGACCCAAATCAATCCTTCCTTTTCCTCCATTCAAATTTCTCGGAAACCCAATACCCAAATCGTTAACTATGAAATTGACTTCACTAAGATACGATTAACTCATCCCAGAACAAGAGCAATGCATGAGAAACAACAATTTCAACCCCTTTCGGATTCCAAAATTTCTGGGGGGAAAGAGAAAGAAATATACTTACAAGGAAATTTGAGTTCAGAAGGATGGATGTTGAGAAGATCTCCAGTACTCATGGCTCTGGTCTGAAAGTTAGGGTTTGTGGGAGAGAAGAGTCTGTGCGATCTTAATATACTGACGAAGAAGAGTTCGAAGAAGACCCAAATTTGTTTTGAGAAACAGAAATAGAAGTGAAGACGAGGAGAGTTTCTCCGGAAATGATAAAGTGACAGGCTTTCGGTCACCGAACCCTTTAATCACCGTCGCACGTAAGAGAAAGTAATCGAAACGATAGGCTGTGTACTCGGATGTGGTGTGTAACATGTTACTGCCTGTGAGATTAACGATGCTCGTATTTAATTTGTTTTCCGAGTTTGGTTTGAGGGGTTAGATGAGTAGGAATTGTTGGTGACCTAAAAGCCCTTGAGAAATTGTCAAGATCAAACTAGAGATTGTTTTTTCTTAAGGGTTAAATCCGTCAATTGGTAAATTTAGAGTTTCTTTATAGGGCAGTCTAATCTAATTTTCTGTTACATTTCTATTCTTACGGAAAAAAACAAACAACTCATTAAATTTGTTATTAATGACATAATATTCGTTTTGATCGGTTAAGATATTTTTAACGAACAATATTTTCAACTCTGATTCCAATCTTGTCTCAATTAGAACAGAGTTTTAAATACTCTCTCTAACATGAATTATCATTAACTTAAAATATATTGTTAAACACCATCCAAAAAAAAATGTAAACTAAAATAGAAGAAAATCTGGTCCACGTATGATTTTATTCCTTAATAAGTAGCCATTTTGAATGCAACATTAATAAAGCAACTCTGAAAAAAAGATTAGCATCTTCATGATTGCTTGCTTGTGTTGTGTACCCTATTGATCCAACACTTCAATGAAATTACGGATTAAAAAGTGGAATATATAATTGGTTTTGCCTTCCTGGTTTCAATGAGCTTTATCAAATTAATTATGGTTTAATTTCTTTAATAATAATAATATTGTTATCTTAGGACATGGAATGAAATAATAAAAGACACCTCAATAAACATATAACGACAATAGTCAACCCGAAGACTTTTGGACTCAATCATTCGCGTGACGTGTCCCTCTACCAACTCATTAAACACCTAACCTCACCTATGTGGCTATGTTTCAATTCCCAAAAGTAAATAAAAAGTCAACCTTTTTCACTCATGCCCAAGTTGACTATTGGTGGTCACGGGACTTTCTCACCGCTCGATGAGATTATCGCCTTCCCTTATTACCGTTACCCATTAATAAAATAAAAATCCAGAAAAAATGTAAATTAAATAATAATTATATTTTTCTCAAGAAAAGAGAGAGAGAAAGCGGAACCGAAACCTGAAACCCCACACACAGTTCACACTCAATACCTTCCTTCGAAGACATCCAAAGCACAGCAGCGAAGAAGAAGCAGTGGAGCTCAAGAATTCTCTGATATTCTCTCTCGATTCGATTCGATTCTTGTTGGAGAAGAAGGAGAAGAGAGCTTGAAAAATGACCGACATGGATGGTTCCTCGAAGCCCCCACAAATCTCCGAAATGTTCCAGAAATTCGCCACCGCCTTCAGGACCAAGACCTTCGAGTTCTTCGCCGAGGACGATGACCCCTCCGCCGCAGCCTCCGCCGACGAGTACGACGGCTTCTCGCTCCTCGATTCCGCTGAAGATTTCATCCCCGACCAGAAAGTCGTCGTCATCAAGCCGGACAACCTCCACATACAGCCATCTCCTCCGCCGACGGCGACTCCGTCGCTTTCAACCACGACCCAAGTCGGAGATTCAGAGGAAAGGTGTGATTTTTCTCAATAGCCGCCGGACCCCACCTTACAACAACCGTCGGCGGCGACCCAGGTGAAGGAATCGGGTGCAGCGCCGCAGAAATTGAAGTCAATGGGTCCGACCAAGATCAGAACCTTAGATACCCAGATGGCCCATTCTTTGATTTCGTCAATATTCGCAACTGTTTCTTCCTTTGAAGCTTCGTATCTCCAGTTGCAGACAGCCCATGTCCCGTTCATTGAAGAGAGCATAAAGGCGGCTGATAAAGCTTTGGTGTCAAATTTGCAGAGATTGTCGGAGATGAAGCATTTCTGCAGGGAATTTTGCTGGAATTCTGATTTTGATGGAAATTTCCCAGTTGGGTCTAGCTTGGAATCTCAGGTGGAAGAGAATCAGAGCAAGCTTCGAATGCTCGAGAGTGTTGTGAACAGGTCACAATCTCAGATTGATGAGCAAGACGACCAAGTATCTTCCTTGAGGAAGAAATTGGGTGAGATTCAAACCATTAATTTGAAGTTGTCTAGAAGGATAGCTAAGCACTTGAATTTAAACTCATCAAGTGAGGTTTTATTGTCTGTTAGAGTATTTGATTCTATACTACATGATGCATATAAAGCTATACATAGATTTACCAAGATCTTGATCAGTTTGATGAAGAAAGCTGGGTGGGATTTGGATTTGGCTGCCAATTCGGTATATCCTGATATTGGTTATACCAAGAAAGGCCATAACCGATATGCCTTATTATCATACGTTTCTATGGGCGTGTTTAGGAGTTTCGATATAGAAGGTTATGCTGAAAATGGAATTGTGAGTAACGGGCAGGTTTCTGAATCAAGTAAAGCTAGTTCTTCGTTGAAGCAATTGCTTGAGCACATAGCAACCAATCCCATGGAGGTACTGGGGAAGAACCCGAAGAGTGAGTTCTCGAAATTCTGTGAAAGAAAGTATCAAGAGCTCATTCACCCAACAATGGAGTCGTCGATTTTCAGTAACTTGGATCAGAACGACGTTGTGCTTGATTCATGGAGATCGTTGAGTGTGTTCTATGAGTCCTTTGTTGCAATGGCTAGTTCGGTTTGGATACTGCATAAGCTGGCCTTTTCATTTGACCCTGTGGTTGAGATTTTTCAGGTCGAAAGAGGCATAGATTTCTCCATGGTTTATATGGAAGATGTCACGAAGATGTGTAGCTCTTCTGGTAAAACTAGGTCAAAGGTCGGTTTCACTGTGGTTCCTGGGTTTAAGATTGAGAAGACAGTGATTCAGTCACGGGTTTATTTGATCGGTTGAAAGCTGCAAAGGAGTGATTCATAGTTCCTATGACCTTGGAGTTCCAGAATCTGAGGCTGCCTCTGTAGCATTGACTTGGTTGTTTTGTTATGTTGCTTTCTGAATTGTGAATTTGCTTTGCATTTTTGTTATAGGTTTATGTTGAGTTCCTCTTGTAGAGTCAACTGTATAGGACTTTTTGTTCTCTTCCTTTCTTGTTTTGGGTTTCATCTGAAACTTACCTAAACTATATTACAGAAATGTGTACCTTAATCAGTTGTTAAGAATAGTAATAACATAAATTACATTTACAAATAATTGAGATTTTTAGCTTCTGATTGAGTTGGTCATGTTGGATTAGATCAAAACACTGACTTGATCCGTTTTATGTTGCGGATTTTGATTATCTAAATAGGGAGGAAAAAAAAACATTTTTTCTGGTTTAAACAAATGTTATGAGTTGAACAAACATTTTGAGAATCAAAATTGGTTGTTTTTATAGTTTGAAAAAAGAAAAGTTGAAGGATTAACAGTGTGAACCTATACTCATTTACTAATTAAATAGCATGATTAAGTTGAGTTTTACAAACACCATTTTACTTATTCTTGCAGCCACCATGGTCATTAAAATTGTCTTTTCTTGGTCTCTGCTATAAATCATTACTGAAATTTTCTGTCACTTTCTCTGGAAAAATGCCATTAAAGTCTCCAAGTAGCAATTAGTTGATCACAATGAGAATGACATGGGTAAATTAGTGGGCCGAGCCCACATGAAATGTTTTAAACAAAAGGACCTTATTCATGAGCCCAATAGAAATGCAGATTAATTTCTCTCTTTCTTAAAGTCAAATACAAAGAAACAATTGGTCAACCTTGAATTGATGGGTCAATCATGTGCTTGACTAGAATTGACTTCAACTTCTGTTTGATAATAACCACAAGGCAAATTTGGTCTTTCAATAATACAAAATAAAGGTTAAAACGATATTTAATATTAAGAAATAGTTTTTTTTTTTGTGATAAAGTATTAGGAAATAGTTTTTTTTTTTGTGATAAAGTAGTTGACCGTTAATTCGTTTTTATAGTATGAAAATTAACATATATTATTCGTAATAGTTAGTTGACTTCAACTTCTCTAAAATATTTTTTTGTCAAGATATTTTGACAATATAATTGGTAATTATTATCAATATTATGATAGGTACTTTTATGAATGAAAATGCATGACAAAATTATAGAGTTAGAAAAAAAATTAGTCTGATATTATAACTATAATAAATCATAAATAATTTGTTCTCATTTAAAAGATATGAATTACGCTATAAATAGTTATATATAATTTTTTTAACATAAAATCAGAATTTGTTTTCTTTTTCAATCTACACATTCACGAATCAATGATCCATTTACTTTACATGAAAACTCTTACCTATAATTAAATAATAGAGATCTAAATCATGTGTTATAATAATGAATGGATTAAGTTACAATACAACAAATACAATAAAAAAAAGTGTTTTTTTTTTGTAGAAACCTCCGAATCACTTCATAGATTAAGTGATGCACAAGTGAAAGGCAAATGTAGAATCAAGATTTGATTGAGGAATATATGATTGATTGTGTTGTTGGAGATAAAGAATGGTGAATGTAATTTGATGAAAGCAAAAGGGGAATGAACAAGAATGGTGGAGACCATGTTACCTCCATTTTTATGACATTAAATTTGAATATCATCTCAATCTACTTTTATTCAATGGCACAGATGATTCATGCAAGTACCTTCTTTGCACTTCTAAAGTTCTCATTTCCAATCCACCTTTGTTCTAAAGTAACTTCCTTTTTTCTATTTTTATTTCATAACATGTTACAAACAAATCAGAACAAGTCCCTGCCAAGATATAGTAACCATGATTGATTGGAGGCCAAATTGAATTTATATATTGCTCAACCAAGATATAGCAACCATGATTGGAGGTCAAATAGCTACTTAAGGCCGGTCTATAAACAGTAAAATCATTTTTATGATGAGAACGAATTTAAGGTTTAAAATAATCTAAAAAATCAATTGAAAAGGATATAAACGACTTGAAAATAATTCAAACAATTAAATAATAAAATTTGATAAGATAATTTTCGTGTTAATCGACTCGATAAATCTTAATAAACTATATATGACTCTACTAGATCTATAATACATACGTGTTACGGATTGATGGGATGTGGAAGTAAAAGAACCCTATTCTTGAGTTTATGGCAATGCATAGTGACCCAAAGGGCCATGTCTTTTTCTGACAACAAAAATATGGCACATTATATTTTTGCAGTCGATTTTGTCCGATCGGATAATACCATTTTTGGGTCTGGTTCATGTAAACTAAACCATCACATTTATTTATACTTGTAAACACACAACAAAAGAAAGAATACAAGCTTAAATAATTTTACGTTTGATAATAACTTTTTTCGGATTTACTGTCTTTACGTTTTCTTTCATTTCTGCTTATCTTGTTGTCATCCAATCTATTGCCGTCCTTACTCAGGCCGTTGCTCAACTTTGTTCTGATCCGTCGGTCTTACCAGATCCGTCACTGCCTTGCCCGGGAGTTAGCTGTTTTGTAGAAGTTTCATCCAGAAGAAGCCTTTTTTGAATTGTTTTTTATTAGCTGCTGTGTTTTAGCTGTTAGTTGTGTTTTTGCTGTTTTTAGTTAATAAGTTGTCAACGTCAGTTGGTATAGTTTCATACGTTAGGCTGTTTAAATGCGCATTACAATGCGTTTCCAGATCCTTTCACTTAGATCTAAACACTAAGCGGTACGCGAGTTATGATATATGAAAAGTAACTGCATAAAATATATTTCCACCAAGTCTAAGTTTGTAAGAGTTTTTGTCTTGAACATCAAAAAATAATATACATATCTTCTAGTTCATATATAAAAATGAGGGCAACTTTTCTCAAAAGAAAAAAAAAACATCATGGTAACTAGAAAGGAGCTGATTCAGTTAGAATCCCAGGTTCTAGTTAAAGCGAAGCCCTCCTATAGGAGGTGGATCTATATATCCGTGCTTATCTTGACTCAGCTAGGGGGCCCACCATATATCCACGTGTCGACTGGGGGATACACGTGTATCCTTAAAGCCCACGCACCCATTGGTTCGTCAACCTCCCCGAGAAATAGACTTGCCCTTTCTCTTTTCAAACCCATCCCCAACGGTACTTTTTTTTATCTCCTCGGCTTTCACATCTCATGTTGGTCGTGGGGTCCACTACCAGGGTCAAACTGGACCAACAATCTAGCAACAACGTTGTTCGTCTGCCATAGGGTAAACCAAAACTAAAGAAATAGTTCATATATATCTTACATTCATGACATAAATAAATTAAGTAGAGTCAAATAAAGAATCAATTATGAGTTTTTTTTTGGGTAAGTTCTATTTCTTTGTAACAATTGATATCAAACTTTGATGGTACATATCATATGGTTTAATTAATTAAGTTAGAATCAGGTTTTAAATTCTTAACAAGTTAGACGTGTTCAAGCCAAAAAATTTGACGGGTTATCAAACATGTTATCATATCCGATCTAAATGAAGATTAAGATGATTATGGAATACAGTTTGAGGTTAAAAGCGATATTACATGAGATTCAATATGGACTTGGAGATTATTATAGGATTCATATGTGAGTTTCAGATTAGATAAACATGAGGTAATGAAATGATTGATACACACTTTAGACCTATTATCTAATAGACTAGTCTTTTTAATTCAGTTAAATGACTAATTTGTATATCATGGATTTTGTTGTTGATGTCATTCTTTACTAAGACCCAAACAAAGATTAATGTGGAGAATTGATCGTTTTTACTCAAACCAACCATAATCTGATACGTCACAAGAAAAAAATAAACATGACCATATCTAAAATAAAAAGAGGAAAGAAAAAATATCAACCAAACTGATTTCAACGTAAGAGCAAAGTCCAATGGTTAGTGTTGGACTAATGTTGGTACTGAGTGAAGATTTATTGGCACAAACGTTATTTCAGCACCGGCTTTTCACAGGGAGTCAATGTTGAGTGTGAAACTAATTCTGTCAAACCAATAAATATATGACACGTAAACTCTTATAAAAGAAAAACTACTCTGTTCTTTCAATCCTAGGACACCATATCATTGTATTTTGTTGCTTTCTCTCTCCTCTTGATCCCACTCTTATTTTGTATGACGCACAAACATCAACGTTACCAGTAACGTTGTTCTAAACACGCGAAAATTTATCATAAATATTTATTATTGTTCTTTGGGGTAAGTCCACAAAATAACGGTGTACTAATCTCTATGTTCAAAAAGTATCGGTGAGTTTACTTGCTCAACAAAAACTAACGTCAAACAGTTTTTTCGTTTGTAAAATGTTAAACTTAACACATTTAGAAGCACGTGAGGTGCGATGTGCACCTCACATTTTTCATATTTCCCAAATTGCCCTTTGAGATAATCATATAACACAACGGTGTACTAACCCTCGATTTCAAAAAGTAACGGTCTGTTTAGTTTGCTCACCAAAACGTGACGGTGAACAAAATTTCCCCATCAGTCAAAACCCCAAAACAACCCAATCAACCCACAAACTCTAAAATCAAACACCAAACAAAATGGTCAAACCCCAAACCATGGTTGGAAACTCTAATGTCAAACCCCAAACATACCCATCAAACCCAAACCATGGTTCGAAGCCCTAAATTCAAACCCCAAACAAATTGGTCAACCCTTAAATCATGAATAAGTCAAACCACAAAGCATGGTTCAAACCCATATAGTCAAACCCTAAAGTCAAACCATACACAAATTGGTCAAACCCCAAACCATGTTTCAACCCATAAAGTCAACCCCAGTCCATGGTTCGAAACCCTAAAGTTCAGCACCAAACAAATTGGTCAAAACCCTAAACCATGACTCAATCAAACCCTAAATAGACTGGTGAAACCCCAAACCATATTTTGAAGCCCTGAAGTCAAACCCCAAACCATATTTCAAAACACTAAAGTCAACCCCCAATCCATGGTTCAAAACCCTAAAGTCAAGTCCGAACAAATTAGTACCCTTAAACCATGACTCGGTCAAACCCCAAATAGACTAGTCAAACCCCAAACCATATTTCAAAACCCTAAAATCAACCCCCAAACAAACAAATCAAACCATAAGCACTAAAATCAAACCTTGAACAATGAATCAACCAAACCCTAAATCAGTCAAACCCTAAATCACAAATCATGAACCAACCAAACTCCAAACCATCGTCCACTCTGAACACTCAACCCTCAACAACCCTAAATCCTACCCTAAAACCCCAAACTCAACCACCACCGAGTTAGCTAGTATGCAAACAAAAATTTTGTTCACCGTCCCGTTTTGTTGAGTAACAAAACATACCGATACTTTTAGAAATTAAGGGCTAGTACACTGTCCTATTATGAAGAGGAAGAGAAGAGGTAGAATGGTCATTTCTTATGAAAACTAACGGTATTAATTAGTTTACAGACGAAATTTTTGTTTATCGTTACGTTTTGTTAAGTAACTAAACAGACCGTTGCTTTTTAAAATCAAGAGTTCATACACTATTGCATCTCTTGTTCTTTTCTACGTAGCTGACGCTACGGTCGCTGTCCATAATCCTTTCTCTATGACCAACTGAGGCTCTATAAAACTATTCCATGTTGTAGATCCTACTAGATCGATCTTATTAGTTTATTTAATTTTGCATCAATATTATAACAAGCCACACTAATTAATTAATTAACACAACCCATAAAAAGAAGGTTACGAGAATCACGTGAACCCTCTCGCACCTCCCAATGCCTAACCCGCCTACTATATATCAACGTCATTACCTTCCACAATAATTAACAAAACACGAGATCAGAAGGTTAATAAATAAATAAATAAATAAAAACCATAATCAACTAATCATGGGTTTGGATCGAGGTGTTGTGTCTGAACAAGTTATTTCCAATTATATAAGTCAAGATGGTATAAATGCAAGTCTTGAATGTGAAGAGATAGGAACTGGAATGTTTTGTCTTACTCATTTATTTAAAATAATGGGAGCAAGTCAGATGATGAGAGATGAGTAAATTGGTTCTGCTAAAATGGGTAAACGACAAGTCGTACACAACGTAGAAGAAAGAACAAGGAAAAGGAAATGTAGCTTAGCTTCCCCTATTCATAGGATAGGAGCATTGAATGTCTCTATTCGGTGGTTTGTGTGAGCTATAGTCACGACAAAATAATCTAAATTCGTTGTAAGTTTTATTTTCTTCATTCAAAAATTAATCTCCATCAATATTACAAAGTTAAAAATACAATAAATATGATTACATTCTATCTAATAGCATCTCTAATACAAAAATCTAGTTTGAGCTATTTTAGGGTTAAAAAATGTTTTTTCATAAGAAAGAAAATAAAAAAGTTAGGTTATCCGATAGTTGATTCAGCATTGTATTATTATTTTAATCTAATTCTCGATAAAAAAATTGATTTAAGAGTTAACATAAATTAACTTCGGTCAAATTAGGACAACGACAATGGTGCCCGTGGTTAGCCATGACGCGGCAGGCGTGGTATCGGGACTGGGCCAAAAGAAGAATAACACAGTATCAACGGATCAACGATGCTGGTAAGCGTCTGTAGAAATGGGACTATGTGGCAGGCATGGCACTGGGACTGGCCCAAAAGAAGAATAACACAGTACCGGCGGACCACCGATGTTGGTAATTGAAAAATTATATTTTTTATTAAAAAAACATTTTTGTAAAAAAAAGCAAAAATACTGTCGCTAACCAATCAACACCAGTGGGGAGCCGCCGCGTGTCCTTTTGTCGCCTGGTCTACCGTGTCGATGTTGGTTTGTGTGCCGAGACAATGGTGACAGAAGTAACTCCGCTGCTAGCGGGAAGCTAGCAGCGACTTCACTTGGCTAGCACCGATGCTAACACCGACCATTAGCTTTGCCCTTAAAAGCCTGCGTGTCAAAAATTAACAAAAAAGTCGACTAAAAATGCATGAATCGACTAAAAAATCGACCACCTCCTAATTGACTTGACCAAGAAACACCCTTAAACCTCCCGAATCGACTAAAGGAAACACCTGTACTTGAAAGTAGACTATTATCTTGCGATAATTGATTAAGAATGTCAAGTGCTCAATTTTCTATACTTGATCTAGATTTTTAGGCAAGGACGAGAATTCAAACCAAAATATAGGTGGAAAAAGTCAGACATTAGTACCAATAAGGTATAACTGTAATTACTAATTTTGTATGTCCTGTAATAATCATGACTTTCTTAAGCATAAATTAACTAGTCATTTTATGTAAATTATCAAAAACTACAAATCGTTATGAAGTCTTTAGTTTTATTGTTTTTCAAATACTTATTTCAAAAAAATAATAATAATACTAGTTGCTAGGTTTTACGAACAAAAAGAATAGTTTACAATTAATTATTGCAAAACAGAGATAGAAGGGAGGGTGTTTTTGAGAAAATTAACAGTTAATATTGGTAAAATAATAATAATAATAATAGCGGTATCACAACAGTTTGTTGTTTTTAATAATTTATGAAAAACGATCAATAATTTATACAAAAAAAGATTTATATAATTAGTTCTTAATTACAAAATACACGTAATATAGAATGTGCAATTGAAGTTGCCCCTATAAGTTACATACACTTAATATTGAGTATATCCAATTCATATTTAACTTATTTTTGTTGATCAAAACCAAACCAAACCAAACCAAACAAACATTTGTATGTTTATATATAAAGTCTATTACCATATACGTTGCTTCCATTTATTTTAAGTTACATGTATCAAAAGGAAACAAATATCGATAATGTAAAGATTAAATAAATAAGAATGATTATTTCAACAACAAAAAATAAGAATGATAAAACAGTGATTAAAATTCAAAAATAATGAACCATTTAATATCATCCAGATACTAAACCGAAAAAAAGAAGATTTTAAGCACCACATTTTTAATTAGAGAGAGAACATTTTCATTAATTTCATAATAAACAAATTTAGCAATAATAACAAAAATGATCAGTTATCAGACAAAGCTATTAATTAATTAATGGACATGGATTGGCTGGTTACAAATGGGCCGAGCCCAAAGAGAAAAGGCCACGGCGCATTTTAGTGTACAGTCACAGATACCACCACCACTGGAAATATTATTATATAAACAAAACCGAAACTGAAACGTTCACACATTCCAAAATCACCATCTCTTTCCTCCGAGCTTCTCTGTTTCTGCTCTGCTACTCATACATGGCGAGCAGCGACAGCTCAGCGCAGTCTTCTTCTTCTTCTTTCTCCAGCTTCAGAGATTATCTCAATGCGCTCTCCGCGCCCCCCAATCGACGCTCACTCCGCGCTGTCTCCGT
>JAYMSW010001701.1:0-15616 GCA_036897725.1 Erodium texanum | reverse complement strand
GGTCCTAACACCAGAAATTCGGAAATGAAGATTCAGATGTAACAAAACCAGTTTCAAATATGCTTTATGACCATTCCAAGGTAATCTTAACTACGTGTATACATATATATTGATGAAAATTTCAATCAATAAACTATATCGTTTTCTCCTATGTATTCGGGAATTACGAATTAAGGATTTCCATGTGCTTATAGTTTTCTGGGTACAGTTTCATGGGAACTTGTATGTGGAACAATTAATCAAGCTCGACCACACAATGGAAGAAGAAGACGAAATGGTCAAAAGAGCAAAACTGGAACTAGAAATGAGTTCGAGCAAGAGGAAAAAGCCGAGCCGCGATGTAATTGTGGGAGGGGAATTGAATTAAAAATGATAAAATAATAGGATAATAAAACTGGAAGTAAGAAATTTCATTTAATAAGAATATTACTTAAGAAAGATTTCAAAAAACACTTAATTGTCTAAGTTTCTTTTATTTTGAAGTCACCTTGCCAATTGTCCCTTCTTCTAACCTTTACGCTTCAAATAATCATGGGTACAATTCAAACCTTAAATCATACAAGGTTTGTAAGTCATTCATCATTGAGTCTTATCATTCAGCACCATAGGCGTTTGATGGATGTTAGGAAATCAATGTTTTTATCATTTATTGGTCGGTCAACAAATAAAATAAACCATTGACTTTATCAAGCATCCCATGCCTACCCTAATTAGCAGTGGATACTCTGTACTTTCCATTGATCAGGTTTGACGAGTATTCTGATTTTTGATGCTTCTTCTCGGTAAAAAGAAGTTATTTGTTTTAGAATAATAATGATAATTAATTAAACTTTTATAAACTGATAATCAATTAAGATGAAAAACCATTGATATGATTATCACTTGTCCATTAGTATGGTCAAAGTTTTCATCTCAAACAAAAAAGTAGGGTCAAAATAGCCATAAATACCAAATTAGCATCGGAGGGTCAGATTGAAAGACATAAAGAAGCGCGTAGAAATTTAAGGGTGGAGATGAAAGACAGAAAGAGGCACGTGACGCGGGAGAGGAGAGGCGTGAAAGAAGAAGACAAAGAGGAGATACGTCCCTCCTTTTCTCCGAGACATTCGGCGGGACCGGGGAACACGGGTGACGTGTACAAATGGGAGGGTCCGTATTTTGGGGACTAATTAGACCCAACCCCACTTTTACTTTTCCTTGAGGAGAAAAGTATCGTCTCTCTCGTCCCTTTCCGCTTTCACGCTCCATCCTCCTCTCCCTTTCTTCTCTCTCTCCCATGGCCACAATTTCAATTCAGTTTCTACCTTCTCCCTCAGATTTCGAGCTGCATTGTGGTGATTTCCGATCTGTCATGTGATTTGAGACCCGAACCGAAATATGGCGAACAAAAACCCAGAAACCACTCAGGTACCATCCTCATCAAAGAGACTTGCCTTCTTCTTCTTCTTCCTCTTTTTAGTTTTGATTTATGCACTTTTTACCTTCTAAAATCGTCCTATGATGTTCAGTTAACGGGAGAGGGTGGAGCCGGCAACCCCGCCGGCGGAAGCAGCGGCAATGCCCCTCCATCGCCTGATCCGACCGGTGGAAATATGGTAATTATTATTGTTCTTTTGAATTATTCTTCCATGGCTGAATTTCTCCATCGCCTGGACATTAGTGGAATGTCATGTCAGTTATCAATATTGATCAGGCCGTTCTGTATAATTTTATGGATATGCAGCTCGAAAAGGAGGGACGTATCTCCTCTTTGTCACATTTCGGATGCTAATTTTATGGCACATTTCGGATGTATTGGATATGAGAATGAGTTCAAAGTTTATGAAGATCATTGTTTTTGGTTTAAGAGAGTGGATAGTAATTTCTTAGTTTAATTTTGGCGACTGATGGAAGGAGATGTGAAGAGGACAATGCAATATCCTATTAATGATAAACTTCAAGTGACATGGGGTGATGCATTTTCCGGGAGTAAATGATTTTGTCTGTTTTTCGTACATTGGCGAATTTGGTGTTCATGGTCTCCTGTACCTGTATCACTGTCGGATTACATGCTTCCTAGGGATATGTGTTTTACATTGTGAAGTCCATTGATTATTTTTCCTTGTATTGACTCATTGGTGCTTTTATCTTGCAGGTTTACAAAAGTGGGCCGCTTTTTTTATCATCTAAAGGTATGTGTTTTGTGTTATGTGGTTTTGCAGTTCATTACATGGACTGATAAGGATCAATGCATGGCATACACACTGTTAATGTTCTTGTTTTTAGAGGCGTCATGACTGTTGATCTGGGATCTATTTTGGCTGCACTTTTTTTCTTTGTGCAAACAACAAGTCAATCTTTTAGTTCCAAATACTTGGAAGTTGTTTTACATTGCACACATCACACACATCAGTTGTAGTATCTTGTTCAAGTGATCTCCATTCATTCTGGTGCTAGAAATACAAACTTTCTTATGCTCCAAGTGCTCTTAAGGTCTTACAAAGTCTACATGAAACATGGGCATTCCTAGATACTTACTCGTATGAAGATTATGGCAGCATCTGATGGTATAATAATGCAATTATTGCGTAGGAATTGGATGGACAACGTGGAAGAAAAGATGGTTTATTTTGACTCGCACCTCACTCGTTTTCTTCAGAAGTGATCCGGTATGTAGTCGCTCTCTAGTTAATAGTGTAATTTTATGTCCTTCTGCATGTACTTTTTTTTTGCTGGTAAATAATATAGCAGTAGTGAGACATCTACTTTACAATGTTCATCTCCCCTCTTGTAATCAATAAGTGGCCACCTTACCAAAAATAGAAACACAACCATGCTTAGCAATGACTAGAAGCTTAAATTAAAATGCCAACTGATGGCCACTAAAAGCACCACTTTCAACTGGAGTGATAGACGATCCTTGCCAAACAAGGAACATGTCAGTACTGATGGCTAGTACATTAACAAATAGTACTGTATTTTATGACCAGAGACAGTTATTCAGCATGTATAATAATATAAGAATTGCATCTGATACTCAATACCTAGCATATGAGGAGGTATATTCTGAAGACCCGTGTGCATATTAGTGTATATGACCTGAAAATTGTGGTTCACCATCCATTGTTGCCCCTGCTCTTCATTTACCATATTGATCAGATTATTCAAGTTCTTTAAGGTTTGTTTTTCATTTTTTGTTTGTTCAGAATGCTGCTCCTCAAAAGGGTGGTGAAGCCAATTTAACTCTTGGTGGCATTGACATCAACAATTCAGGCAGGTTGGCTTGCTTCATTAAATTTAAAGTATATTACTTGGCTTTTTAGTTTTTTTAGTTGTTACCATGCTGAAAATTGGGTGTATTTTTCTAATATAGTTTTTTAAAACAATTTTGTAGTGTGGTTCTCAAAGCAGATAAAAAGCTCTTGACCGTGTTCTTTAATGATGGTGGTCGTGATGGACGGGCCTTTACACTTAAGGTGTTTCCCCCCTTTTGGCCTCATCTTTGACTTTAAAATCTTTTCATTTTTTTAATTTACAAAGTATCTAAACATCTATATGCAGAGCTTCTCAGAGACCAGGGAAATTATTAAATACACATTTTTCCAATTTATGCATCAATAAACACTGCCTCTACGATCAGTTCTTTTTCAAACAAAATGTATTGTTTGTTTACCATTCCTCTGCATCAACATGTTCATTGCTCATTAACAATAAAAAAAGCTAAAGTAGATGGGAAGCCCACTTTTGTAATAATCACTGCACAAGATCTTATAGAGTTAAATCAGTCTATAGCAAAGATTGTGTTTTCAAGATTCCCTCCAATAATTCCTTAAAAATTGGTTGAAAAGGAAGTGAAACTTTTGTGAGGATCATTTTTTAGATGACTGAATCCGGGTATTAGAGATATTTATTTAATGAGTTTTGGCATCGCTATTTGGCATTCATTTGATACCCAAGCCAAGGATTTGTCAATTTATTTATTCCTGCTTTTTCTTTGGGTTAGGCAATGCCATCATTCAAGTAAAATTTTGGCTACAAGATTGAATTGGATATATAAATTGCACAAATGTACACATAGGCCATGTTGTGAAAGTGGCACCATATTGTGCTGCAGTCAAACAGAAATTTATGCAGGTATAAAATACAGGTTCTCATGGACAAACAACTATGTAAGTTGTACAAAGTAAATATGGGGAGGCCTTCTGGTTCTTTTATTTGGACCTTGATCTTTGCTGCTGATAATTTACTGTTTCTATTTTCTGTTGGTGTTGCAGGCAGAAACAATGGAGGATTTATATGATTGGAGGACTGCACTTGAAAATGCTTTGGCCCAAGCACCGTGTCCAGCCCTTGTAGCGGGGCAAAATGGTGTTTTAAATGAATCTGACGCAAAGAATGGTTCATCTGAACAGAGTATGTTTTTCTTAGTTATGTTTTATGCGTACAATTTGACTTTGCATCAATTATCCCTGATTATGCATTGTAACTTTTGTGGTGGAGTTGTTAGTATAGCTTCCTTAAAAAAGTTATTGGATGGAACAATACCATCTCTTCTCTTGAACTCCCATTGAACTGAGACTCTTTTTTAGTTTTCGCACTTATTAGTCAGACTCAGATCCAAAAGCTTGACCATTAATTTCAAGTTAGTTGATTGCTATCAAAAGAACAATTCCTTCTGCAAAATAGTTTGCAACCTTGCAGTTGCAAAGGACATCAACATGACTAGATTATTCAAAAGTGGGTAACACATGGCAATAAGTAATTCATTGCTATTTTGGTAACTATTAAGCATGGGACATATATATAGGATATGATAGCTCAGGAAACATAATTATTTTGAAGTAAAAAGTATCTATATAAAATAAGTATTATGTATTTGTAGTTTTAATTATATTGAAGGTCAATTTACCAATGAACACGTCAAATTGCAAAGCTAGATATCTTTAGTACAAACTATTAACATTACTAGTTGGCAAATAAGGGCCAATCAAATCCATTTTCCACATGCTAATTAAGACACAAGGCACCAGAAAAATCATTAACAGCACCGATTTAAACTTAAAAACAACCTTAGTCGTAACCACCTTTTTATTCTGTATTATGCTTTTATCACTCCAAGGAAATGCTACACCCATTTTAGAGTATTATTTTTTATGCATTATATTTGTGGTGAAAGTTGTTTCATTGGCTAGATTTTGAAGTTATTTACTAATCCCGATGTTATGAACTTGGATTCGACATTGTTTTTCTACATTCTTCCCTTCTTAAAAGTTGTGACATTTTCTCTGCATTTCTCATTGTAGCGAAGGACAGGCAGCCTGCAAAATCTACAGTGATTGGGAGACCAATTTTACTTGCTTTAGAAGAAGTTGATGGAAGTCCATCTTTTCTGGAAAAAGCCCTAAGGTTTATAGAAACTGACGGTGGGTTTTCTTTTTCATTATTGTATTTTATTTAATTTTCTTCATATGATTGATTCCGAAGATGTAGATTTATGAACTGGATTAGTTCTAATCCAGTCCACCTGGGGTGAGGTTATAAGGTAATCATATCAGGTTTACGTGGTTTCTCTGGAGTTGATCAGTTAATCAGCAGAATAGATATATATACAAGTAGTTCTATTCTTCTACATTTTAGTATGATCTCTCACCTGGATAGCATTCTTTCTTTATTAAATTTCATTTTTTTCTTCTAATTTTGCTTGTTTACTTCTGGGTCTTAAAAGTGATTTTATACAGAATAAAATCTCAGTTTCTTAAATGTGAGCTCTTAATTAAATGAAAAGGAAATTGTGGAAGCAGTGAAAATTATTACACGATACAGTTTGTCTTCAGATTGCTGCTTCACTTTGGTGGTCAACTGAGGCTCCTGGCTTTATAACATAGTATAGCCAATATATCTAAGCATATTTGTTTCTCTTCCCGTGAACTTTTGCATATTTGATGATTTCTTAAAGTTATATAACAGGAGTCACAGTAGAAGGTATCCTGCGACAAGCGGCAGATGTTGAGCATGTGGAACGACGAATTCGAGAATATGAGCAGGGTTTGTTGACATATTATATCTTATACTCCGTTATGTTTGTTACCCTTCATGCAGCAACCACATATCATGCCTGTCATTTTTTTTGCATGGGACATCTCTATTAATAATTCTAAAGAGGTAATACACTGTACTATCTTTTGCAAGTAAGCTGCAAATACAAGCCCTAGAACATGGATCGAGCATTGCCCTAATTGACTTGTAATTTTGTGTTGAACTTTTAGTTAATCATACTGAGAAAGCATTTGTCATTACATCCCAGAGTTGAACTAAGAAGAAACCACCTTCTGTTCGTGGAGTAGTGTAACTGGAAAGGCAAGGTATTCCTCCATATTCTAATTTTTTCTGTCTTGTCATGGCTTTCAGGAAAAACTGAGTTCTCCCAGGAGGAGGATGCACATGTTGTTGCTGACTGCGTCAAGGTCTTTTCTTTATAGATCGGGAAATATTAATCATTTTTGTAGGTTATAGCGCACTCTTAAACTCAGAATTCCTTATTTAATGCCATATATATATGTGTGTGTAATTTTGCAGTATATTATCCGAGAGTTGCCATCATACCCAATTCCCGCATCTTGTTGCAATGCACTACTGGAAGCATGTCGTAAATCTACTGGTAATGTTTCAACTCTTACATCCTTCTTTCTGATTACTGGGTTAACTTAAGTTGATAACCAACTTTCTGTAGTTATGTTGCCACCATCTAAGTTACATTTAAAGTTGTTATCTTCTCTCACTCCTAATTTCAGCCATATGGACTGACCAACCATAAAAAGTTTTTGTTGCAGCAAGTATATGTTACAAAGACTGAAAGAAATAAACTGTGTTGGTTAAAATAAATACAGTTGTGAGATGTTCTGTCTTTTATAAATTTTGCAATAAGTGGGATATAAAAATTTCTTTTCTAAATTACTCATTATTTATTCTATCATGCCACTCTGGTGGTTAATCTCTAAATAAGTGTGAAAATGAAAAGGAAAATCACCGAAAGCACTTACACTTGTGAAATGTTCTGTCTTTTGTAAATTTTGAAATATATAGGATGTAAAATTTTCTTTTCCAAATTCCTATTAATTCTATCAGGCTACTGTGCTTGTTAGTATTTAAATAAATGTGAAAATGGAAAGGAAAATTACCGAAAGCACTTACATAAAAAGGATGTAGTCAAATCTTGAACAATATTGTTATATGGGATATTACTCTCAATGTCTTATTACTATTAATGTTCTTTCAACACATTGGTTTTCTTATGTGCATTAGTGGTTTATATTCAACAGGGGGGGATAGGAATGTTAGAATTAATGCTATGCGTGTAGCAATATGTGAAACCTTTCCAGAGCCAAATCGGCGGTTATTGCAGAGGTAAGTGGTACATCCTGAATTACTTTAGCTAATGTACTGGATATGATTAAGTTACATTACATCATAGTTCTTGTGAACCAGAAGCAATAGTTCTCTGTTCGGTTTTATGATTTTGATCAGCAAGAAGTATTATTGATAATAACACTAGAATGAAAATTTTGTAAGTGCAGTTATCTTATATATTGGTATTTTTCTTTCTTAAATAATAATTACCATTCATGGAAAAAATGAAAATGGTTGATGTTACTTCTTACTATATTATTATTTTTATTGTTAGTGGTAGTCCTACTTAGGATTATTGTGAAACTTTTTTGGCATGCATATTGTAAATGTTTATTGGGGAAACATGTATACCTTTGTTAGGTTTTATCATTTATAACCTTAAAATGATCGTTCTCAATGGTATACTGAAATTTGGTCTATCAAGTTTATTCAATATTTTGTCAAAGTCCATGTGCATGTATACTTCTGCACGTGGACTGGTAAACACAAGGGGACAAAAAACAAGAGGAAACACAAACGTGTCATCGACTCAAATCAAACTTGGTGGCATACCATGTTGAATTTTAATTAATATTGGGCTACATACAAGAGTTTGGCTCTCTCTTGCTCTGAGTTTCTTTAACTCGGATTGGCTCTCTATGCTTCTTGTCCATCTTTTTAGCCTAGGGACTGCTCTCTTTCCTTGTCTCTCTCTATTGTTGTTTTTCTATCTTCGCTAGCTCCCTCCTTTGTACCCTTTGTTTTGTTCGTCAGTGCAGTTTCATCCCCAGGAACCCTCGACCCTTAATAAAGTTCATTTTATTGCCGATCAAAAAAAAGAAATACAAGAGTTTGGGCTCCAATACTAAAAGATCAACCTCATTAGTTGGGTTTTGCCTTTGCCTATATATGTAGATTTTTTTTAATCTCCAAGTGATGTGGGACTTAAGTTTTTAATACACTATATAAAGATGAGCTTATAATTAGCCATAGCTACTACAGCTAAAAAACCTTTATCATGTAGTTTGCAGGAGCCTTCTCTGACTGATAATGATATACATTGGTATTAGTTCATGGTAAAAATGTCTGGTGACTGGTCTATCTCCTATGGTGACTACTGTCCCCCCTTACTGGTTTGAGGCTTCACGTTTAAGAGCATGACATGCTTGGGTTTGGGATATTATGATCATTTAGACAGCAAAACGTGAAAATTTGATGTGTCTAAGTCTAACTATGTCTTCTACGTTAGAGACTTTGAGTTTAAGAGCGTAACATGCTTAGATATGAAGATTGTGATCTTTACATATCAAAACATGAAGAAATGGAAGTGTCTGCTGCAACTATGTCTTGTATGTTTGACCAGGTTTATAATTTCATAATTATTTTACTGAATATTTACTAAGTTGATAATTAGGCACAAAACTAGTTCATTTTACATGGAATAGATGCTTGGCAATTATGTTTTCTTTCCTCTATATATAATCATTTTTTTCTTTCGTTTGGTAAGTAGTTGCTCATCTCCAGGTTTTATTGTTTCTTGTTTCCCTATGTTCAGAATTCTTACAATGATGCAAGTTGTGGCTTCTCACAAAAACGAGAATCTAATGAGCCCTTCAGCTGTGGCAGCTTGCATGGCACCTTTACTTCTTCGTCCCCTCCTATCAGGAGAATGTGAACTTGAGAATGATTTTGACGTAGGTGGTGGTGATAGCTCAATGCAACTTCTGCAAGCAGCTGCTGCAGCTAATCATGCTCAAGCCATTGTTATAACTTTATTGGAGGAGTACCATAGAATATTTGGGGTATGTTTTGTCGATCTTTTCTTAACATGTGTCTTAGTACTGCTGCTACTATGTCTTACTATCAGCACTTGTGCATGCCAATGTCCTAATGATCTGATATCTCCTTTGGTGTTCTCTAGCTTGCTTGTGGAAGAATTAAACTTTATCCAGAACATGGTCATATTTACCTTTACGTTGTCCCCTTATCACTTCCAGTTTTATTAATCTGAGTAGCAACGACCCCATAGAGTTTGAGTTCAATGACTTAACAAAGATATATATGAGTCCTTAAAGGCCAGATTACAGTTGCTAAAATTAGAATATGAAATTCTTCTAATTTGTTACACTGGTCAAAACAATGACTGCCTGATCAGTGAAATAAAATAGGCAACTTTTGTTCATGTCCACAATAAATTTATTTGAGCTATTTCCAGTCATCTATTATCTTTTACACTCCATAAATTAGTTGTGTCCCTGCAGGAAGGTTCCATTTCTCCTGAACTATATAGTGATTCAGATGAGAGTGGAAGCGAGGATGGATCCTATGATGATGACGGATCCTATGATGATGACGATCTTGATGATTTAACCGGGGAAAGTGATGCAGATTCTGACGATGAAGTTGAAATTATATCAAGTGGAGCTGGCAGCGGAAGTTTTGACTCTGGAGGTGATGAGTCTAATGGCGAAAAGGTTTGCTCCTCTACCTTTCAATTTGAGCAGCTATAAAACATAGCACACTAGTAATAAATATACCTAGCATGCTCTTTGTACTAGGTGTCATTTTGATGCGTACAATGAATTTTGGTTCTTAGGAAATCAGGTTGTTAGAGTAATAATATGTGTGCTTCTGTAAGTGACTCTTCCTAGCTTCTTCGCCTATTTTATTTTATGCATGGCCTTCAACTTTTGACTGCAGTTGGTGTCTATTTAACCTCACATTGGGAGTGTGTATCAGCATTTCTTTTGCATTATATTTAGAACTCTGGGTGATCCGGCCAAAATTTGGGAGTCACATTATGTCAGAGTTAAAAATATTTAATTCAGCCAACTAACTGAAGATAGATTTGTCAACCCAGAATCTTTCAGAAATATATTGAGTTCTGGATTCTTTATGCTTTTATCTTTCAGAAATATATCAAGTAGCATAGGGTGGATGCTTTTAACTATTTTACACTTGCATGCAAACTTCTGCTGTAGTTTACCAAAACCTCCCTTGTTATTCTTTGTTAAGTTGGATTGCCTGCATCTTTATGGGTCAATTTGCTTTTGCATTTCTTGTCTATGAAAGACACGATAACACATGGTTGTTTATGTAAGTTCTTTTGTTCCGTTGGTGTGGTAGATGTGTAATTTCCTTATGGACCACTGTAGTAAGCTTGAATTATGTTTCTAGCTTTTGCCATATTATGGTGATAGTGAACCATGTGAACAAAACATTAAAGGCATTTGGCCAATGCTCTTCTTTGTTTTCAATTTTATTCTGGTAGATGCACTACACTCATTTTCAGGAAGTTATGCTCATATTTGCATAAAACATTAATTCAAGTTAGACTTGACTTGTTTTTCCAAAGGTTTTGAAGCTGCATTGGCATAAGGCTTTGGGAATGGGATTATTATCACCTCAATTTCTGTGTAGTTTGGTTTTATTTTGATTCTCATTTTCACTGCCAAACCATCTCATAGGCATTTGTTGATTCCCATTTATAAAATAGGAATTAAATGAGGTGATGAGGTAATGAGAATCATTTCTTTTTTTTCCATCTCTTCATTTACATACAAAAAAACAAAGATGTTTCTCATTCTCACAAAATCCATCCAAATCAAAGAGGAGTAGCCCCAAATTCTTTCAACACTCCCCCTTATGTATATATTTTACCTGATAACTCAAGCTTTTGGGTTGGAGTAAGTTTAACATAGATCAACATTGAATAGCCAAATCAAAGAGGACTAACCCCAAATTCTTCAAACTTTTATACTCAAAAGATTCGGTTTTAGAACATACTGCATAAGCAGGGTGCTACCTGCGTCTAGAGGCCTTTGGTTTTGCTTTAAGGCTAAAGTCTTATTATCAGTCACTGCTATGTATTTTAGTTCTTTACAACAACAACAACTTAGCCACTTTCCCAATCAATTGGGTTAGGTTCCATGAACCAAATGCAGATCACATTGAGTCATTCACATGAATTTTTTTTTTCTCCATTGTCTGCGATGGAGAGCATCAAATCATGGAAATATATATAAGTTTTTGTTCACATGTAATACCCATTCTAGACTAACTCTTATCAATTTGTAATTTGATTTTGCTTGTTGCATAAAATTACTAATTTAATCTACTTCAAAGATGCAGGATCTTCATGTGTCTAACTCAGGTTCTAAGTCCCCTGAAGTAGATGCTGAGAGTAAAAAGGTTAAATGGACATTGCTATCACATTCAATTAAAAAGTCACAGACTGGACGTGAAAAGTTGTCACCAGAGTCGCGTAAACATGATTTTGTTCCAGATCAACAAGATGCTTCCACAGATAGTAGTTCAATAGACACGTTAAAAGATCAGAATCAATCTGCAAGGATGCAAAGATACATTACCAAAAATGGACAGGTGTGTATAAATCGATACCCTATACTTCACTAATGTACTTCTGAGTACATGTATCGTTCTGGTTTGGGGGAATGCTGTTGTGACTATTTAGTATATTTCTCCCTGAACTTTAGAGTTTCAGACCATACAAGTCTGGATCTCACTATTTAGTCAGGGTTTTGTCAATTATCCTGTCATTCTTGTTACATGCTAATAATTTCTCTCTTCATTTTTTTTTTCTTTTACAAATCAAGGCAACGAAGGACCTCTCCCTGGATTCCATTGATTATGACGATGAAGACGAGTAAGTCATGCATTTTTGTCATCCATGCAATGACATGCCCCTTCTGTTTGTTTACTTGTATAAGTCATGCATTTTAAAAAGAGCTACCTGTAGAGGGATGAGTCAAACCCAACTATTCTGGTTGACCTTTTAGTTGTAGAGCCCTGCCCTGTATACGTAGCCAATTTTTAAAATTCTTCATGGTATCAAGTTAATTTGGGCTTGTAGGCAATTGGCCATGTGGTTCGTTTGTTGCTTCCCCATGTGTCTTTCTGGTCAATATCTAGAAGCCCAGTCCTACATGTCAAAGGAGTGTTAAAGTATAAAGCTCCACGTCGAATAAAAGTAGAAAAAAGAGCTACATATGAAGGAAAGACTAAGAGTCAAACTCAAGTACTAAGGTTGACCTTGTAGTTTGAAGCTAAATCTGATCTATGTATTTTGACTCTAAAAAAGTTCATTACTCTTGTAGTCGTCTGTTTCTGTCTGGTGTCAGTTGATGACAACCCGTATCATATACATAGTTCTTTTAAATGTAGATTGATTTGATCGATGGTACACTCAAAAGGTGTTTATGGGGTTGCAGAGCTTAGTGTGTGCATGGAGAGTGAGTGAATCTCAGCAGGATCCTGGTTTATGTTTCCAGCATTTTCCTTCTATAAGTCCAAAGAAAAGAGGACCATTTAAGTTTTATAGATGGTTCCACGCAATAGAAAATGTAATGGATAATGGTGATGACTATCTGATACATATTCTCAAAACAACAATTCCCTCCATTTCTATTTCTTGTTGACGAATAGACTATACTAATAGTTCATAGTGCTCCAGACAAAAAGTACATGTGTTTTGAACCTGGTTGCTGGACATCTTGGAGCTCCTTTGAGTTCTAAATTTCAACTTTATCTCCAACAAGGCCCTCTTTCTTATACATATTTTCAAATTGAATACATACGCCTAAAAATAAATAATACTTGGACTGTGTGCCTACCTTTGTTTATATAGGATGGATGTCCCAAAACTGGAGGCCGCTAAAGCTGACCTTCAAAACAAAGTTGCAGAAGAGGTATAGATCTAATTGTGTCCCATTCTAGATTCCCTCTCTGTAATTGTTTGTAAGTTCCATGGTATTTCACTTTGCTTCCTGTGATGGTTCTAGGTTAAAGGAAATGATATTCTGCTAGCCAAACTAAGCAAACGAAAGAAGGCTTTGCACAAGCATCGTATAGATCTTGAGCAAGAGGTACAGTTCTGATTCGAGTACGCTTATCTCATTCTGAAGATATTCTTCATTCTTTATTTTTAATTTTGGCATACTAACTTATTTAGGTGTGCACTGATGTGTGCCCAGATATTAGTTGGAATGCCAAAGTATAATAATAATAATAATAATAAGGTTTTATTTGTTTTGGTTGCTGGGGACAATACATAGTGAACTCAGTGTGCGCAGCCATTTCAACTCAAATTTGCACAAATAAAATCAGTGATATTTCCTCAAATGAATTGTAGGCCAAATAGAAAATAGAGCATATTACAAGACTAAATAACTCCTAACCATTTCAGGTTTAAGTTGAATTTGTGTATGAGATTTGTGATAGAAGCATTAGAAGATAAAAAAGAAAGAAAGTGTGTTCTATCATTTTTTTTTCCACATATTATTGTTCTTAGACTTGAATATGTTTTATTAAAGTGATTTCACGGAAACTAATGGTTAAATACAATCTTGCTCTGAGTTCAATATTGGTGTAACTGTATCAATTATATGTACAGGTGGCAAAACTACAGGATCAGTTGCAAAAGGAGAAAGACACAAGGACGGCTCTGGAGGCAGTACTTAAGAACCCTACAGGGCCTTTACCTAATTTATCTAGTCTCGATGATAAGGTTGGTGTATCTCGCATCAAACTGACATAATTGATTTTGACATGCACTTCTTGTTAACCTGGAAATCTGCTGAAGACAAAGGCAGAGCTTCAGGAGCTGGCTCAGGCAGAGTCAGATGTAATCAATTTGAAGCAGAAGGCTGATGATATTGGGGTAAAACTGAATCAACAACGTGAGCACACCCATAGTGAAAGGTCTAGTAAGGTAATTCTTATGTGTGCAAGCATGGCTTGTTGGCATAACCTTAATATTATAGATCAAGTCAACAAGTGTATTGCATCAGCTTAATTTTATGTGCTATGAGTGCTCTTGTTACTTCTCTGCGCACAACAAGTACTGTCTTGTTGGATTTTATTGTGATGCAAGAGTTAATTTATGATAATGTTTTTCAAGGGAATCAATTGGTAATGTTATGATGTGAAACTGTACTTTAAATGGAATTGTTATACAAAATAGCCTTATTAGTGTCCTGATGTGGCTAATTAATAAGCTAATCAGACCATATGAACATCTTCAACAATTTCTTTCTGCTTTTTAAACTATTGATCCGTTCTTGTTCTAGTTTAAGATGCCTTTTGATATTCATTGTGGATTCTGCCAAAACAGGATGAGGGAGCAGCAACTGACGGTGAGAATAAGGCAGATGCATCGCATACCAGCGGCTCCAAATCTGCCCTTGAGCAAGCAGTAGGCAGGTTCAATCAAACCAACCTAAAGAAGCCTAATACAAAGAGTGAGGTGAGTTTCACAATGTTTTACTGCAGCTTTATCAATGATGTGGAATCTACAATTACTAGTTTTCCCAATAGCTAAGCTGCTTCCTTACTTGTTCATTAAGGCAATATTGGCTTGTGCATTACAGGGAGGAAATGCTTCTTCTACTTCAGCCCTGACAAAGTTGACCACCCGACTCAACTTTCTCAAAGAGCGACGTAGTCAGATTGCCAATGAGCTCCAGAACATAGAAAAAGGCCGAAACTCAGGCTCACCTGCTGTGCAGAGCCCAGAAAAATGTCAGGGATCAGCATCCCAAACTGACCAACACTCGGGAAGGTAGAGAGGACTTAATGATTCCTGATCTGACAGAAGTTGTTGGAGAAGGCCTATCACACTTCCGAATGCAAAATGAAATAGAAAACAAGGACACACATAATACAAGGTCTTGTTTTATTTCCCACTATTATTATTAACTATTGTTTTTATTTCTTGTACATGCTACCTTTGCTTACATCGTCAAGATTTCATCTGTAATGAAAAGATGAGGAACTTGATTGACAGTGTGCCCATTAGAATGTACAGATCTTTAATATCTTATTGATGTACGTTTAATTAATGTTATTAGGAGCTGTTGGGAAAACCTCAATGCAGCCCAAAAGCTTTTCATGTTCAATCATTATTTAGCTTCTTTGTTGTAAATTTTGGCTATCTGGAAATGATAAGCATGAACGCACATTCATGTACTAATAATATTTGCCATTTTTAATATCTTCTCCGATACAATACAAAGTAATTCACACTTACAAAAACCCACACAAAGATGTAAATGCGCAATCCAGAACCAGACTTATTGTGAAGACCATGACTAGCTAGTTACAAGACTCCCTACCAATTCCCAACTTTGGGTTGGCCACGTCAAACACCATCCTCAGGTTCTGCTGCGGCAAGTTGGCTATGATGTTCAGCACCGACTCCGGACTCGCCGCCCCCGCCGCCATCGCCGCCGTG
>JAYMSW010001700.1:0-15617 GCA_036897725.1 Erodium texanum | reverse complement strand
ATTTTCACGTTGAATTAATAACTTATGGGGTACTGTCTCTTTTCAAGGCCTCAATTTGAAGTTTGCTTTAGACCCTCAAATCTATTGGGACGGCCCTATTTTAATGTGTTGGACTTTAACATAGTATCAAAGTCTAGTTTATTTGGGTTTGTACTTGTGGGCCTCTCGTGCCTTAGCCACCTATGAGTTCCGACTCATATGAAAAAGTCCAGTTATATTAAGGCTACATGTAGAAGGGATATGACTCACACATTAGGGAAATATTAAATTAAACTCGTATACACAATATGTATGGAAGAGAACCACTCATAATGGCTAGAAACAAACTCAGCTAGCAAGGTTAACCTTTTAATTGTGAAAGTTAGACCCGATATAAGTAACAGGTTTAAATAAATTTATTTTTTTATATATATTTAAAGTATAACAAATAAAACTCAAAAAGTCTTTGAACGATCAAATCTACGAATCCATAACATGATGAAAAGTCTTAGAAATTCTCAAATTCAACGTACATGATCATTTAAATCTCTATTGTATCGTTTCTTGTTTTCACTTATGTCAGTTTTGAATCTTGAGTGGATTCTTTATGTAGCCATTTTTTTTTTGTTATTTCGAGAACACTATTTTATTTGTTAATTTTTCATTGTTGTTAAAAAGGACAGGTGCATGATTCGATCGCCTTGATCTTGACATGGGGTTTTGAATTTTATCTCAATTTTGAACGGATAAAAAATACAAGTTATTTGTTATTATTATTATTATTATTATTTCATTGATTGTTTCATGAATTTTAACAAACATGATACATTTGCATTGAGACCAAACTCTTTCATGGAAATGGCACACTATCACCTCCAATCATGAATCAAGGCACTGTTTGAACCCTAAAAGAAACTTGGAGACAATTTGTACTTTAAAAAGAAATCACACCCAAAATCAAACTTAAACGTGGCTTGATCGATATATAAGTCTATTTCACGAGCTCGAAGCTTCGATCTAGATAATTTGGCCAACAATCTTCACATAGATTCATGGTCAAAAAGATTATATCGATTACAAACTTAGTGAGGGAAGAGAAGTATGACATAACCCGATCATTGTGCCCGTCTTTCTTCTGCAACTACCAGAGTTTCTTGTAAAATCTCTTCCATCATTAAGATTTTAATGGTAATACCTCCATGGGATTCGTGATGACCTCGTCTATGAGGCCGTACTCTTTGGCTTCCTTTGCACTCATGAAGTTATCGCGCTCTGTATCTTCATAGATCTGCCTGAGGGGCTTGCCTGTATTGCGTGCAAGATGCCCGTTCAGACTATGCTTCAGCTTCAGCATTGAATCTACCTGAACACAACATCATTTTAAGGTTACGATCATGGCTATACTCGATATAAATGTTAATAATGAATAGATTACATCATTGCTCATATAACGAACTTCCTAAACAGCAATATGGACACTTATTTTCATAACGTAATGTGAAATAAAAACATACTTGGGCTGCGATCTCAGTTTCTCGACCTTGAGCACCACCTAGAGGTTGATGGATCATAATCCTTGCACTTGGGAGGCTATACCTTTTTCCTTCAAAATTGGAATTTGAAAACTTTAAGGAAATGAATAGATCATAAATAAAAAAGATATACTAAATTTCAAGCACAAAGTTATATTAGTCACAGAAAGTATTCACCTTTGGTTCCACCGCTGAGAAGAAAAGCTCCCATACTGTTGAGAAAAAACACAAACCACGGTTATAGTTAAAAGTATAGTCTATAGGAGCAAAATACATAGCCCATATGAAATAGCAGAATAAGTTTAATGTTTAGGTTGAGTTATGGGCAAGAAAAGGCGCGGATAGCCTTTAATAAGCCTACAAATCTTTGGAATGATAGCTAAACGACAGAGAAGGTCAAGGGTCATTAGTGAATCACATTGAAATCAGAAGATTAGAGGATGAAAATGAGTAGTTTTGGATATTATAAAATTTTAAACTCACGAGACGAAAAAAAAAAATCGATTTTTTTTTCATGGTTTCTGTCTATTTTGTACAAGGTGACACGTAAATTCATAAGAGTAGTCATGTATCTATGGAAAATTTAATATGGGTCATGTGTCTGTGGGCAATTAAAAAGGTGGTTAAGTGCAATTTACCCTTTAGATAATCAATACAAACCCACTGATGCATTAACACACTGAGTCACACCCATGTATAAGTTTCACCGTGGTGACCCTCATCCCCTTCCCACCCTGAAACTAAAATCTATACTTTTTTTTACCTTCAACTAAATCTTAATAGCTAAACCAAATTTAAGAATCGAGAAGCCTTAACTACAGGTTTAATGAAAATCTTAAGCAAAAATTGTTGAACATAACATAAATTGTTCATTGATGCAAAGTTTTACCTAGCTGCAAGTCCTACGCAGACAGTGGCAACATCAGGTCGGATGTGTTTCATGGTATCGAATATGGCCATACCTATTAAGAACAATGTCAAATGAACATCGCATTAGGACAACACTACCCAGATATAGACAGTTTCTAGTAACAATGAGAAACGAATCAAGAGGAAATAAAATAAACAAAAAATTACCCGCGCTTACAGATCCTCCAGGAGAGTTCACATACAATATAATGTCCTGTTTAGAGATATAGACTTGCATCAAATAGAATTTCATAGGATTCAAAAAAAAATAGAATTTCATAGAGAGGGATATTTGGAACTTCAAAGCTTTTGTATTTAGACTAAAGGCAAGGCTATATTTTTATTTCCACTATTATATATTCTGGGATAATCTCACTCAACTACCCCTAAGTACGCATCATTCTCAACTAAGAGTATTTTTGTCATTTCACACCCAAGAGGTGACAGAATTGGGGTAAATTGATTTGAGACTAAAAATACTTAGGGGGTGGTCAAAAACTTTTTAAACTTAGGGGTAATTAATTAAGAAAGGCGCATACTTAAGGGTAGCTGAGTGAGATTTTGCTTTATATTTTTGCTAGGAAAGTTGAACATACAAATTTATATAAAACAATAGCTAAATGCACTACAATTTTTTCTTTTCGGATATGATTTTCACTCAAACATAAGAATCGTGAAGGAACAAGAATAATCACTAACATACCTTCTTAGGATCAATGGCATCAAGATGGAAAAGTTGAGACACAAGAAGGGCTGCCATCTCATCATTGACTTCACCACCACAACGAATAATTCTCTAAAATTCGATACCAGTTAATTATTAAAACTAGCTAAGAGAGGATGGTAAATTCAATATACTTAAACCAAAACCAATTCTAATGGAACCTTACATGTTGAAAGAGCTGACTCGTCAGATTTCGCATGCCCTCAAGAACCATTGGAGGTGGACCTCGCGCAGCTCGCACCTCTGGCATGGCCATAAATGGTGCAGATGGAATTGCCAAATCATCTCTGCGGAATTAAACTTCTAACACGATAAATAGTTACACAAATTATAACTATTTGGGCTACTCATCTTACCATTTCACTTTTAGTTTAATATTATACATCTTAATGTATCTCCACATCGCTTCATGTATCAGTTCAAGTACAATAACAATCCAAAAATTCGACAATGTGAAAGAGAAACTAAGATTGAACTTCCATTTCCCCCTATATATATATCATCTAATTAACATTCCAATTAAGGGTAAATTACAGTACACTTCAATCAGGGGATAATATATTTGACATAATTATGCTGAAATTCTTACAAAGAACGTACCTTATGGACCAAATCCCTTGTCTGTAACTCCTATCTTCATTGCCATAAACAGCTTTCACTGAATTAAACCTGAGTTTCTTTTCTGTACCCTTTAATCTCAAACTCCTGTCCCAAATTGAAACAAATTCAGGATATCAAAACAGCTCGGCTAGTACTTGATTACTGAGAAAGTAAATCCATTGGTAAAAAATAAGAATTGAGACTTTAAATCTCACTCCATGTTCCAAGACTCTGAAATGCTTACCAAATAAAAAAAATTCACAGCCTTTCTACACTCAATGTACAATTTCTCAGCAACCAAACAGGTACGTTAAAAAATTATGCAACCAAAACCACGCTCCCGAGCTTAATTTCATTTCCAGTTCCAGAACCCCATACATTAGGCTTATCCGGAAGACGAACGGACACTAAACTCGAAGACCCTTTTGTTAAAATTTTCAGGGAAACCAAACAGAGGATAAGAAAACACGGACCTGTACTGGAGGGTATCGGGGTGGAGGGAGAGACCGTGAGACTGAGCACGAGAGCGAGTACCGGAAGAAAAGCAGAAGCCATGGTTGACGATGGAGATCGAAGACGACGTCGCAGCGCAAGAATGGGCCATTTTGCGCTATACCCTTTTCAGCTGAAACCGAGACTGAGAGAGCTTACCTGAAAAATTCTGAGGTTTCTTCGACCAAACTGAGGATTTGGAAGAAGGGCCTTCGAGGTCGATAGGTTTGTGGCGCACAGTGAGCAATACAGTCACAGAGGCTTAACGTGCGCGGGTTGATAACTGAGTCCTACTCAAGCCGGGTTAGTGGGTACTACCAACTCGGTGTAGGCCCAATAATAATCATGGATCACTTTTGGGCCTAGCCCATTACAATATCTTGTTTGATTTTAGTGATAGGTACAGTAGGAATATACCTCCTTAATCTTTCATTTGCAACAACTCTTTGATTTTTAATTTTTTGTGTCAATATCACACCCTAAACGATTTTTTGTGTTGCAAAAAATCACCTATTCCATTAAAAAAAACCTCAACTCTGTTAACTTTTGTATGTAAAATGTCTAAAATACCCCTCGTAATCCATCAGAATTTCGCCCTAACCTTGACCTTAATCCTAAACGTCCCCCCGCCAGCAACCACCCCCTTCGGCCACTACTGCCACCCGCCGGCCACCTTTAAGGTTTAGTTTTAGGGTTTAACTTTAGGGTTTGTGTTTATGGTTGAGAGGGGTATTTTGGACATTTCTAAAAAATCAACCATTTTCCATCCAAAGTAACGGATTAAGTGGGGTTTTTTTTTTGTAACAGAAAGATCATTTAAGATGTGTGTCTAGACAAATGGTGAAACGTGATAAGTTATTACAAATAAAAGGTCAAAGAGCTAGTGTATTTGTACTTACCCCTTAGTTTTATTTAACAAAACATATCTTTCATATTTATCGATATAATTCACGTGTAAAATACAGCTTCTCAATGTTAATTAACGTTGGAATTAAGCATTTTATATCTAATTTTGTAATACAAAGATAACTTTAAAACATATTAATTTTATAGATGTTGAACTGACTCTAATTACTCAACCGAAACGATGACTAAAATAAAATCAAAACATATTATTCGTGTTTATTAATACATAAAGCAAATGAACAAGAAAGTCTTGGCTGAATCCTAAGATTATTTGCAATCTCTACTGTCTGAAATCAAATGATTAAAAAGCCTAACTTGCAATACAAGTAATGAACACTTGTTGCCACAACAACCTTATGATATACAAATAAGCCGTATCTTATGAAATCAACAGGCCGTTAAAGATTGTGTCTTGCCTTCTCGTATCGCCTTGTAGCAATGGAGACTACACAAGGGAAGCTTTGACTTTGAATCTCGATACTTGTATGGATTTGTACAAGATGGACCGGCACACTTCTCACGTGCAGGAGGGTAGCTGGAAAAAAAAACATATAACCAAACTTAATCTCAGCCGTTAAAATTGCAATCCAATGGCTATGATTAGTTTCAGGTTTTGAAGCTATTAACTGTGTGTTCTCTATCGACATTGCATAAACATGAAGCACTCTGGCCTTAAGAATCGATATAACTATAAGCATGATTGCGTATTTGGTCAAGACCTATAAGTTTATGACTTAAGCACGAAACTTGACAAACATAAACTAGTGAGAAGCTATAGGATCCACACCTGTTGGGCTTGGGGTCAAATATGCTTGGAAAGCCCATCTCATTGGGGAATATTACAAACGTTCCTGACGGGCCGATGACCCATCTAACAGTATCTGATGCAAGCATCATAGCATTTGCAGCCTTCTCCTGAATACAGATAACAAAGTAATTGGTAGAAGGCTTCGGTATGGTAAGGAGAATGAATTTGTTATATATTCGAAATTCATACCTGAGCTAATTCTTCTTGACGCTGCTTAATCTTATTTTCCCGTTTCTTCCTACTGGAATCTTGGCCCAGTATTTTTCTGATAGCCTCCGCCTAAGATAAAATATCCAAATTAATGATCAAATATGCAATTGAAACACACAATGATACAAAAGAGGGTTAATTACACTTAGCTACACCTAAGTTCCAAATTTGCTTTGCAGCTACCTTAGTTTCAAAACAAAAAAACAGCTCTTTTTTTTTTATACAGAAAATGGCCTTAGCCCAAACCTCAAAAAATATCATTTTTTTCTCATCTTTTATAATATTTTTATCTTTTAAGGAGTCTTTTTATATCTACTCAACCGTTTTTACATCTAATCAAAATGTTTTCTGTGGTTATGGAGTCCCTTTTTTAAGATTATGATCAAGGACATTTTCACTATTTTTTGGCGAAAAAGAGCTACAGAACAACAAGAGAGACAAACCTCAGACTCTCTAGCTGCCTTCTCCACCTGCATCCGGCGTCTTTGAGCAGCCTCCGCTTTCTTCAGTTGCAAGTCAACTTCCGACAGTTTCTCCTTTTGCTCTGTCACCAACAGAAATTCAACAATTATTATTTTTCCCACCTTTTCCAATAATAGAAAAGGCATAACCGTAATAACCAACTTACTTCTTGGCGGGGCCGGAGGCAACCCATTTGGAAACTCAATCGCACTCACACCAAAACTAGATACATCTTTGCCGGTTTGTAGGGCTCGTTGACGAGTCGTGATAGTTGTTTCTTTCTTCGACTCAACCAACAGCTCAGCAACCTCCTTCCTCACTTTCTTCTTCCTAGTTTCAGGTTCAGCATCCGAAACCGGATCTTCATCTTCCACATAATCAACATCATCATTCGTTCTTCCTGATCTTGATTTCTTACTCTCCTTGGCAATTTTCGATGAGCTATAATCTCCTACACCCACATCATATAAGGCACCCACATCTCTTCTCATGACCCGTGATATCTTACGGTGTTTCCTACCCTCACCTTCCTCGTCATCATCGTCCTCTCCATGATAATCAGGAACTGTTCTTGATGTTTTGAGTTTTTCAAGGTATCGAATTTCTTCATCATTATCGTAAACATCATCGAGTGCTCCATCTAAGAGGCGTTTCTTGGGAACCCGCTTACTCTTACGAATTGGTTCTTGCTTCATGGATGCGTTTTCTAGAAAACTTCTAGAAGAGTCCGATGTTCTATTGCTGAAACTACTATCGGGAAGACCCTTCCATGGCACCCCTCGCAAACCTCGCCCCTTGTCTGAAGTAGGGGATTGATTGTCATCTGAATTTTCCTGTACCAAAGATCCAATTACATAAAGGCCTCATCCAGATGGATGTCTAACCTATAACTTAATTTGTTAGAATACAAAAGAATGTGCACAAGGAGTACTGATTCACATATCCAAAGTGAGCTCGCAATTTGTTTCATCAATATAGAAAATGTATAATTGTTTAGCTTAGCATTAATCTGATCTAATCAGTCACTATATGCATTCATACCTAGACAAGCCTGGTGATCAAATTGACACTCAAAAACCACAAACTCACTTTGATTTGTATCTGTTTTTAGGAACAATAATTTCACTCAGCTACTCTTAAGTATGCACATGCACCATTCTCAACTAAATACCCCTATGTTTAAAAAGTTCTTTTACAACCCCCCTTAAGTTTTTCAGTCTCATTTTACCCCCAATAAGGGTATTTTCGTCATTTTACATCTAAACGTTGGAAAAATTCGGGGGTAAATAGAGACTGAAAAAAAACTTAGTTGGGTTGTCAAAACTTTTTGAACTTAGGGGTAGTTGATTGAGAAGGATACATATATTTAAGGGTAACTGAGTGAGATTATCCTCTGTTTTTATGCTAATAAAAAAATGGATTTCGAACAAAAAAAATGCTATGTAACTTTAGAAAAATGGATAAGAGCCAAACAAATGAGGCCTAAGATGGAATGAAATGAACGTCATACAAAACAAGTACCTGAAGAACCAACTTCTTTCTTGGTCGAGGGCCATCTAAAATGTTTCCAGATTTTGTGGAAGCCGGTCCAATACCAGAGGCCACATCAGATGCTGACTTGGCATGTATCGTGCGAGTCACACCACCAACCTTAAGCTTAACCTTTTTAACCTTATTATCGTTCCCTAATCCATCTGAAACAACCTCAACCTCTCCAACCTTGCTTGTACCTTTCCAATTAGCTGGGGCCAGGACACCTTGGCTAAACCTACTGAAAGAAGCTTCCTCGGATTCTCTGGGTCCTTCATCTTCATCATTGATCACATTCACTGCGTTGTCGGCTCTGGCAATGTTACTGTATGATGCCCGTGAGCTATGGAGATTTGAGTTTGGATATTCGCTGTTTTCATCGCTTAAATTGTCTGAGGGTGGCGTGGATGATAGGGATGACATGTCGTGATTATCAGAAATTGGACGCGAATCGTTCCTAGGACGGCGTGATGTGGTGCTTCTCTTTTTCTTAATGGCGCTGGTTCGGTCACTGAACCCTAAACCTCCAAAACCTTCCATAATGGATAACTATTCGATCAAAAATCTACTTCTGTTGTTAATCACAAAGAGTAGTGGATTAGTAACTCAATAATTAACATTTAGTAGCATATATCGACATAATACTTCCGATAAAATATGTTTACTAATAAAAGTACATTGAATATTGCAAATACAAATATGTACACAGAAAATAGCCTTAATTGAAAAAGACAAATAGATCAACACAAAAACCTCCAGTAGATCATACCAATAAGATCCTAGCTAACCTCCTCTCCTTCCCAATCATGAACATCAAATCAATTTTGTTAACAGGAAAGATAGCTTTGTAAATTCACAAAATTCACTTTTGTTACTACTTGGTTCAAACTGAATTTCCATGAGAAGATAGCTTCGTGAATCTTGTTTGATACATCCATTTCCATTATAAAAAAAAAAAAGGCTTCCCTTTCAGCAATAGAGAAGAACACATAATACCCCCAAATCATGAAAAACAACTCTAAGCGAATCAAATTGGCATGAAATGGAGGACTCTTTGAGTTCATCCTAGTTTCAATTCATTGTAATTTCACAGTAAACAAACTGAACACACACAACACCGAATAGCAACAGAACTTCATCATAACTGTTGAACCCACAAAAATTGAAGGAGAGCAAGAAGCACCGCAAACCTCACCACAAAAATTCACCAATATCCCAACACAAAATCACGAATTTTGAAGAGAGCCCACAAAAATTCACCAATACCCCAACACAAAATCAGGAATTTTGAAGAGAGCCCACAAAAATCCACTCACGAACAAGCCAAGATCCAAACACCCACATAATCAAACATCAACAGAAACACGGATCTCACCCGAGCCGAACTCAGAAGAAACTGAAAACTCCCCAAATCCGGAATCAATCCTGAGCAGATAGAGAGGGAAGGAGCGAGTAAGAGCCGCAGAGAGATAGAACCGAATCTGGGAAGGCGTGGAGGGAGAAGGGACGGTTAAGCGTGAAAATTAGGTTTAGGAGACGAAGACGAAGAAGAGGAGTAAATAATATCTTGGCCATCTCCGCAGATCCACCGTTGCTGTTAAGGACTTGTTTGGTCACCATCTCGTGTCCCTTATCTTTTTCCCTCCTCGCTAATTTCACTATTTCCTCTCTCTCTCTCTCTCTCTGCTTTGCTTCGTGCAGGAGAGAGAGAGAGAGAGTCCAGGTTAGTTGACTACGCGCGCAAAGTTCTTCATTTTCTTCCCTCTCATATCACCCTACACGACGTCGTTTACCGCTGAAAATTCATAAAAATAGTTGGGAAATTCACTATAAGCTTATGTGTTTGCGGTTAAATTATAAAGGTAGTTATGTGTTAATCAACATTTGAACAAAAACACGAAGCTTGAATGAAGAACAATCAGTATCAATCATCATATATTTCAATGTGTGTACAACCAAGATACAATGTGGAAGCTCATGAGTTCATCATCTACAGTATCTTCTACAGAATTTACAGTTTCTTACAACAGAAAAAAAAAAAACCCGAAGAAAACGAGTTAAAAGACTGTACCTCGGTCGTGTTCTTCTGGTAAAATTCATAAAAATGTACAACATATCATGGATGTTTTAATTCTAAAGACTAAAGCTATATCAGGAAGAAGAGGAACTAAACTGGGGATCGAAAGAGAAGAGGCTTCGTTGTTCTTGTGTGGGATTCAATAACCAGCGGCAGAACAACCATGCTGCCCCGACCGCTGATAGGAGCGATAGGTTTACTAAGAACTTGAAATGGGAAGCGTCGTTAGCGATGATCGCGACTCCGAGCATTATGGACTCAGCCAAACTGGCAAAAGAGACCTCGGTTGCCCCAATGAGGTTGACCTTAGATGACGGGATCCCAGTCTGGAGGATCTGGGCCCCCACGACGTCGTAGGACATGTGTCCTAATCTCGAGAGTACCTGCACGGGGAAGTGGATGGTAAGGATGGGCGCGGAGCGTTGTTTAGGGTTGATTACGCGATATTACTTTCAGGAATTGCACAAAAACACGTGACCCCAGCGTAAATTTCCACGTGTTAGCATCACACAAAATAAACTGAAACCGTCAAATTTTTTGTTTTTTTTCGTCACAGGGCCTGCACGTGAGTTTAATAGTTTACTATATCCCGAAACTACTTGCTCTCACATTTCTCTCCTGATTTCAATTTGATTCCATTCACAGAATCATATAGGAATCAAAGGATTATAGGATGAGTAGTTTTAGGATATTATAAACTGATGCAAAAGTCTTGTGATGAAAAAAAATAAAAATAAAAAATGATGATTTTCGTCTATTTTGTACAATAGTAACACGTGGAAATTCATAAGAATGATCGTGTGTATGTGGAAGATTTATCGTGAGGTCATGTGTTTGTAAGCAATTCATGAAGATAGTTATGTGCAGCTCACTCTATATATTAATGCATTGTCCCCTAAGTTCAAGAGAATTTTCATATCCATATCATCTTCGACATACGTAACTTATCAGTTAATAATATCTACATTCTAACTAGGGCAAGCTCGATTTTACTTCAAAACGATGATTAGGAAGAAGCTACTTACGATCAACGATAAGAAGAGAAGCAGCGGAGTTTGCATAGTGAGAGCTCCTGTCCAGTACACCACAACCGCTAATGTCAAAAGCGATGCTTGAAATATCAATCCGACTGCTCCCGCCTTTAATATGCCGAATTGCTTGACAATCTTAGCGGACGCAAACGTCGCTGCAACACCCATGCAAGCGCATAATCCACTGAATCCCCCAATAATTGACGGGTTTAAACCTGTTTAAAGACAAGTTCACATTTTATTACCCGAAAGAGTCATGGATAAGTGACACGGGAACTTGAGAAAGTACCTCGTTGTGTTAAAAAGGCTGTCATCAAACTGCCCGGAGCAAGAACGACATTGAAGTAGAGAAGCACGTAGACCAAGCTTGCCGGGAGAACGGGTTGTTGCATGTACTCTTTCCACCCGAGCTTGATAGCTTCAATGCCAACATCTACCCAAAACCCGAATATACAATCAGTCAGCAAATAAAGATTAAAATGTACTTCCTCCATGCCAAAGTAAGTGTCCTACATTGCTAAAATAGGTGCCCTAAAATAAGTCTAACACTAAAATTTGAATAATTGGTTTGTAAATAGTCAAATGGGACACTTACCAATATTGTCAGAATCAGGCATGGACCCTTCAGAGACTGTTCTGCAACAAGCATGTGATTTAGCGCGTTCAAGAACCCCAGTAGAAAGCTTGTTTGTCAAGCATGTGAAACCAACCTGCAAAACAGTTTCAGAAGTATAAAAATACCATGGAAACTTGTTTTACAACACGTAAATTATAAAGGGTAGATTACACATATCTACATTTATGAATTGCCCACAAACACGACTCCAGAATTAATTTTCAACAGACATACCCTCATGAATTTCTATGTGGGAATGGTGACGTGTGGAATTTCATAAAGGTAGTCATGTGTCTCCCGAAAATTTACTATGGGGTCATGTGTTTGTGGGTAATTCACAAAAGGTGGTTATGTGCAATTAACCCAATTATGCAAAACTAAGTAGATAGTTACCGCAACAGGCAATGACAAGATCATCAGAATGGCAGCGATCTTCAAGCAAGTAACAGGGTCATACTTGGAGAGAAGAATGCCAAACAGTGATGCTCCAGCTATCTGCAATAGTTATAAATGAACCTATCATGACATTGCTGAATTGAAAATGGAATACAATTAATGATGAGCATAGCGAGCACCTCGCAGAGAAGATCGATTCGACTGAGAATGGCATTTGCTTGTGCAAGTGCAATAGGTCTATTCACTCCGGCTAACTGAAAAAATGAAAACTATAGTTGAGACTCGAAATTTGCAGAAGGGAGAAAAGTTGAAGCATAGCCATAAAAAAGGTAAATGGGGCAAAAAAATAAAGGTAAATTGCACATAACTACCTTTATGAATTGCCCACAAACACATGACCCCACATTAAAGTTCCCACAGAAACATGACTACCCTCATGATTTTCTACGTGTCACCATCGTACAAAATAGATAGAACCCATCAAAATATTTGATTTTTGATGACACGTGAAAATTTATAAGGGTAGTCATGTGTGTGTGGAAACTTTACTGTAGGTTCATGTGTTTGTGGAACTTGACTACGGTGTCATGTGTTTGTGAGCAATTCAAAAAGGTAGTTGTGTGCAATGTACACAACAAATCAGCAATACCAGAACAACCCAATCTCGCTCCATAGCAACTCCCAATGCCACTCCAGCTAACCTCTCGATAGCCCCAGCTACGACTAGCACAACGAACCAAGGAGTGAGAAGCACGGCTGATGCTGAGGTAGGAGGAGCGGAATGTGCATGAATTATCATTGCAGCCGATAACAACTGAGCCGCTGCCTGAGAGAAGCAAACGAGTTAGGGGCAAAAATGGAAAATATAATCATACATCGAACTCAAATTTGAAACAATAATCACCTGAATCACGTTCAAAGAATTATACGCCGGTACTCTTGGAAAATGATCCATGAGTTTACCAACTAAAGGACCTCCAACAATTATCGCAAGCTGGTTAATAAAAAAGCCGTTAAAAAGTACTATCTTTCACATCTTATTCGATGAATTTTATTGGTTAGATCGAAACCTTGGCAAAGAAACCGATGACTGCTACTGGAAGAAGGCTCGGATGAAGCAATGCAATAGCCGAAGGCCAAGCGAAGTTCCAAAGCTGTTCCACGAGATTGCCAGCTAAGCAACTAGCATATAGAGCTGAAAAATATTGCAGTTGAGTCAGAGACTTTCGATGACTCAACATAGTTGCATAGAAAATTCAAAAGGGTAGTCATGTGTCTGCGAAACTTCACTATGGGTTCATGTGTTTGTGGTAATTTACTATGGGTTCATGTGTTTGTTGGCAATTCATAAAGGTAGTTATGTGCAATACAAGAGAACCAAAGTAGAACAATTGCCTATCATACTCAATCAAAGACATTTGGCTCTTCGCTTACCATACAATCCAGCTTGATGGGCCGGCGTTGCAGCAAGAGCATTCTGCTCTTCTTCTGATAAAACCTAAAACCGATAAAATGTCAGTAACATGCATGACCAAAATAATTTATAATATAAAATTATAACGAACAAGGCGGAAGGAAGAACATACCGGCAATGTTGTTAACAGACTATCCACATAAGTGTGTCCAGTCAGCAAACACAAAGGTTCGATCTCAAGAACGTCGGGATTGAGATGAACAATCGGGACTAAAGAATCGTTTTCACAAGATGAAAAATCTTCTTGAGCCTCCTTTTCGGTGGCAACGTGATTTAAGTGTATATCGATATTTGTTATCGAACATTTTGCATTGAAGTTTTCAAACCTACAACTCAAATATCCAAAACAATAATCAAAATCTTAATTAGCAATGATCACAGTGTAGCCCAACTAAGATAGATATCATTAACAATAGTGATCATACTTGCAACAAAAAAAACATATCAACAAAGCTAGAAAATTCAGCTGATGAAGTTCAATCCTAGCATCAATAATTAACACAAAATTTGAATCCACTGTTTTTCTCAGCAACCAAACAGAACCAGAACTCAAGTAACTATACAACAAACACAAACCCAAATGACCGATGGCCTTAAATCCCACACATTATCGAAACAATTCAAATTTTCTTTCTCCCCAATTCCATTTCCTGCCACAACTCACCTAATAATTCAAACTTCATCCACCTAATGTTTTCTCAGCAACCAAACAGAATCAGAACTTAAGTAACTATACAATAGTCACAGCCCCAACTGAGCAATGGCCTTAAATCCCATACTTAATTGAAATAATTTGAATTGTCTTTCTCACCCATTTCCATTTCCAGCCATAATTGACCTAAAAATCCAAACTTTTTCACTAATTTTTCCACCCAACGTTGCTTTCTCACCAACCAAACGGAACCCAGAAACCAAAAGTTCGGATACAAACCTGACAGAATCATTGGAACAGTTCAGCCATCTGCGAGGAGAGAAGCGATGGCGTATTCGAGAGGAAGGCGGTGACGAAAAACCAGAACCTTGCCGGAGAGAGAAGCCGAGCATAGCAGAAGAAGGAGACGGAGAAGAAGATAGTGAGTGGTGAGAAATGGTGACCAGAGCCACGGACATGGCTGCTCCAATTGCTTCAAGTACCAAAACCTGAAGGAGTCCGACCCAGGTTGTTGCCTACTCATGCAGCCTCAAAATTTTCCGATTGCTCCTAAAATTTGTCCAGAATCAAAACTTGGGTTATTGGGTCACTGAACTGGGTTTGGATTGGAGCTCATCAGAGACAAGAAACAGCAAGAGAAAAAATCAAGGGTTGTGCAGGAACAGATGAGAGATTGAGAAGGAGCTAGAGATAGAGATAGAGATAGATTAAGTCCCTTATCATCTCTGAGTCCGCCGATTTGGCGGACATTGTAGAGAGAGAAGAGAGAGGGCTATTACAACATGTGGACCAAAGTTTTGGTGACACATTGACACATAAGCTTTTGTGGGTCCTTTATTGGCCAACTTGGAAAATATTTATGGGACTGAAGCTTGCCAAGTAGCACCATGGAACTCCACCTACAAGATTTGTAGTCACAATTAGTTCCCAATTTATGTAGGACTTCTAGTAATTTGTGAGATTGTGATTAATTATTCATCTGTTTTAATTACTGACTTTTTTTAATATGAAGCAGAATACACATAGAGATGTACCAAACCAGTATGCATGTATGATTATGATATCATGTAAACTTTCACAAATTATAAGAGCATCAATAGTGGCGTACAGCTTCTGATGCCGATCAGAAGTTTCGTCGGGGCAATCTTGTTGTGGAGTTCGCGATGGTTGGACGCGTCAGTACTAGGCGTCGCTTATCCGTCGCCGCGCCCGGGCGCTA
>JAYMSW010001699.1:0-15617 GCA_036897725.1 Erodium texanum | reverse complement strand
CTTCTTTTTGGGAGGCGCCCAAACTCGCCACAACTTGCACTATTTGTCATCAACCAATCAGTGCTCCAGCTCTCTTTTAGGATCTGTAAATCTCGATACGCCTCTGCACAATGTACTCACTCGATTTTTCCACTTGCCAGTCCCAAACATCAGGAGTTCCAAAACGCCCTAGCGGTATTCGGAGAATCAGCTCTCAGTCTCTCTGGTTAAAGCACATGAGAGCTTCGGGTTTCCAAGTTCTACTACCAGGCTCAATGAGAAAGTACACAGTCCGGTCGAGCAGGTATGAGACTATAAAGGTGGGTATCAGATTAATATCCGGAAGCCATGAGAGGAGCAAATGAGAGAATCATTACTAGTACTATTCTAATATTAGTTTTAAAATAATTAAACATTAGAGACCCTTATTAATTAATATTACTACAAAATCAAAAATAAAATGTTTGATCACTAAAATTAGAACAATTAATCTCACACATAAATATGATGTCTCCTAAAAGGAGGGAAGACCCAGATATAGCGGACAGGCACCTCCAAGCCCACCAGAGTCCACTCTTTTTCTTCCGTTGCGCGCGCTTCTCTCTCCCTCTCTCTCTCGATCCTCACGCGCTTTCCAAGACGCTGTACCTCACTGCCCTATCAGCACCCGCCACGCTAACAGAATCTATTTCCCTCCCTCTCTCAGCCCTCCCGCTTTATATTTCTCACTCTTCGCCTCTCTTCTATTTTGCCTCTCGCCCTTCTCCGGAAACGATAACTCTCTCCGATTCGCCTCTACATTTCTTCGGATCTGATCATTTTCGGAAGGAAAAATCGGAGTCCTAATCGCTTCCAGGTCCAATCTGCTATCGCTCTCTCTTTGTTCGGATCACGTACGGGTAAATGTGGTGTTTGTTCATTTTCTCTCTTTTTGTTTCCCGGGAAAATTTGGCCGAACTTTTGGATTCTGGAAATTTTGCTCGGTTTTGGAAGAGAAGCGAATGTAGGTGCATGTTTTTGGTTATTTATGCTGTTTGTTCGTGTTTCTCTGCTTGTTTCCGAGAAAATTTGGTTCAAGTTTTGGTTTCTGAGTTATTTGGGCGTTTTTGGAAGAGGAGTGAACATCGGTACAGTTTTTTTTGGATGAACGATGCTGTTTTCTCGTGTTTCCTGTTTGTTTCCTGAGAAAATTTTATTCAACTTTTGGTTTCTAAATCGTTTTTTTTGTTTTGACCGAGTGGACGTAGGTGGAAAATATCTGGCTAATGCCGTTGGTTGTTCGTGAATCGTGATCAAATTTGATTTAAGTTTTTCGTGTTTTGGCATAGGAGTGAACATGTATAGCAGGCTGTTTGATTCCTGGGAAAATTTGTTTTAGCAGATTATTGGTTAGTAACGGTGTTTGTTACTATTTTCTGTTTGTTTCCTAAGAAAATCTGTTTCAACTTTTGGTAGTGTGTGTTCATCCGAATTTCTCTACGGGAAAATTTGTTTGATCCTTTGGTTTTTGAATGTTTTTGCCATTTTGGACGTAGTAGATTGTTAGCTAATAATGGTGTTTGTTTCGTAGTTCTCTGTTTGTATCCCGAGAAAATTGAATTTAGCTTTGGGGTTTCTGAATCGTTTGGGCTTTTTTGACAGAGAGGTGAATATACGTAGCAGATTGTTGGTTAATAATGAGTAAATCGAAGCCTGACCAGCCGCTGGCTCGTCGGCCCTCCCGGAGCACCAGCACCGCGGTGTCCATGGAGGTGTTCGACCACGACGTCGTTCCGGCGTCGCTAGGCTCCATTGCTCCCATTCTTCGCGTAGCCAACGAGATCGAGGAGCGTCCTCGCGTAGCCTATCTTTGTGCGTATATGCCATCGAGATTATGATTTTTATTTTCTGAAATCAATTGTTTATTTGCTTTTGCCGTTGTGCTCATTGTCTTTGAAGGTCGATTTTATGCGTTTGAGAAGGCGCACAGGTTAGATCCTAATTCGAGCGGACGTGGAGTCCGGCAGTTTAAGACCGGTTTGCTTCAAAGATTAGAAAGTGTAATTCCTAATTAATTTGCATTTCGCTAATTGTTTCAATTCTAGACACTTTTTTTTGGGTAGATAACTGGAGTTTTTATTATTTACCTATTAGGGACAATCTTTAACCATTTTTACAAAATAAGATCTCTAATCCAATTGTACTATAACATTATAAGCATCATTGTTTTTTTTATCAAGCCTTATTATTTGGTAATGAAAATTGGTGTGGCTAGTGAGATTGAAAACCATCTCTTCTGAGATTTATTTTGATTTCACACTCTTATTGTGAATTTTGAAAGAAGGTTATTGTTGCAGGACAACGCTTCCAGTCTTGCCTCTCGGACCAAGAAGACGGATGCTCGGGAAATTGAGGATTATTATTCACAATACTACGAGAGCTATGTCAGATCATTGGACAAAAAGGATCAATCGGATAGGTAAACGACAGAAACTGCCCTCAAGATCACAATTTTAGTTTTTGACTTTTCACATGCTCAAGGAAATAGCATTGCTCATAACTGTTGTTAGGGGCCATAGGGCACAACTGGGCAAGGCATACCGGACAGCTGGAGTGCTCTTTGAAGTGCTCTGTGCCGTTAACAAGACAGAGAAAGTTGAAGAAGTTCCTCCAGAGGTAAACACTTGGGTTTCTTGCTTATCCTATAATGAATGACATGATAGTTTTATCTCCAATGTTGGCAATGTCATAATTGTGTATCTCAACTGGTGGATTTTGGGATCAGATTATTGCTGCTGCCAAAGATGTCCAGGAAAAGACGCAGATCTACATGCCATATAACATTCTTCCCCTGGATGCTGCTGGTTCTTCTCAATCTATAATGCAGCTTGAAGAGGTACTTCAATTTCTGTGCCATTGTCATGTTGTTAACTTTTCAAGCATCTTGTACATTGAAGTCCATAGCAGGACTATTTGAACTCTAAGAAAGTTATGGAATCAATTCAACAAACTCTCTGATCGGCCTGAATTGAAAGTAAAGCATACAACAACGAAAAAGTGAAAACATGCATTGCAACAACTTCAATAAGTCTGTTTCATTTCTGATCATGCCAGGTTAAGGCTGCTGTGTCTGCACTTTCGAACACGAAAGGATTGACCTGGCCACCTGACGTTGAACAGCACATGCAGAAGACTGGAGATTTAGACCTCCTTGATTGGCTGAGGGCAGTGTTTGGATTCCAGGCAAGTCATTTACCTCCAGAATGAATGATATATTGATGTTTTACTGTTGCTTCTCCCAGTTAGTGTGGATGATGTGCTCATTTTTGGTGATTTCAGAGAGACAATGTCCGGAACCAGAGGGAGCATTTGATTTTATTACTTTCCAATAGTCACGTAAGGCTTCACCCGAAGCCTGAACCAATCAACCAGGCATGTACCAATATCTCACTTCGAGTTGTATACATGTTTCCTTTTCAAGTTACATAAATTTTCATCTGGCATGATAATACTTCTAACTCTTAAGAAATGGTTCATTTTACATGTTTCCTGTTCAATAAACACATTTCTCTCATGCAGCTTGATGATCGAGCTGTTAATGCAATAATGAACAAGCTTTTTAAGAATTACAAGACTTGGTGCAAATTTTTGGGCAGAAAACACAGTTTACGGTGAGATATAACCCTTTAAGCATGTACTTCTGTTAGTGCACCCTTCTCTCATATTGCTTCATTTAGGGATTTCATTTTCTTTAGCTTTTTACTGCTAAAATATACAATTCATATGCTGCACAGGCTTCCTCAAAGTCCGGAGGAAATACAGCAGAGAAATATACTATATATGGGCTTATATCTTCTTGTCTGGGGAGAAGCAGCTAATGTCCGCTTTATGCCTGAATGTTTATGCTATATATTTCATAATGTGAGTTGTGCTTTTTCTGTATCACCTACATGTTTACTAGCTTCCACTAAAAGTAAAGTACATGTTTAGTTACAATTTTCCATTGTGCACTCAGATGGCATATGAACTCCATGGCCTGTTGGCTGGAAATATCAGCATTGTTACTGGAGAAAACATTAAGCCTTCATATGGCGGGGACGACGAGGCATACTTACGGAAGGTTATTACACCCATTTACAACGTAATTACAAAGGTATATGATAGTGCAAACATCTATTGTACTTGAACTTCTGGTCTTTCTGTTTTGGACATGACAATTGTCCTTATGCTACACCAGGAAGCAAAGGAGAGCCGAAATGGTAAAGCTCCCCATTCAGCTTGGTGCAATTATGATGACCTAAATGAGTATTTCTGGTCTGTATTCTCTCACACTGAAGCTTATGTATAGCTTCCTATGCAAATCTTAGCTTATTAGGTCTTTCCATATGATTTGAATTTTGATTATGCTATATTATTTAGGTCACCTGATTGCTTCTCTCTTGGTTGGCCTATGCGTGATGATGGTGATTTTTTCAAATCAACACGCAATGTCAAACAGGTACAATATGTTCCAACTTAACTTGTTTGAGGACTTAACTGAGATTAGTTCATTGGTTCCTTCCATAACAGTAGTTTATGTAACAGGGGAAAAAATCTTCTAAAAAGAAACCAGGAAAAATAGGCAAATCGAATTTTGTTGAGACTCGAACATTCTGGCATATCTTTCGAAGTTTTGATCGACTGTGGACTTTTTATCTAATGGCTTTACAGGTACTTAGTGGAAACTAACAGTGAACTGAGATTACATATACTCCCCTTGTATGGATCCTGTGATCATAATATGAATCCTACTGTTGCAGGCAATGCTCATTATGGCATGGAGTGGAGCTGATCTAGCAGATATTTTACGACTTAATTCACGTGTTCTGTATAATTTATCCAGTATTTTCGTCACAGCAGCTTTTCTCCGCTTCATCCAAAGTATGATACCAGAGTGAAACTACTTAAATTTGTGAAATAACTCGAAGTCTGACTATAATTAGTTCGAGAGTTTAAGAACCATATGTTCTAATATAGGACCATAAGAAGCTCTTTGGATGATTTAGCCAATTGAAAATTGTTAAACCAAATGAGAAAATCGAGTGCAGTCATATGAAAATTGTTAAACCCCCAGATGAATTATTTTCTATTATTTGTAGGAAGTATCAGTTTGCTTCTTTTTTTTTTACACTCAATATTGTCACCTACAAGAATTGAACTCGAACTAAATTATGTTCAAGGTCTCCATCCGTGCTTTCTCATTTCCTTTTCCCTTTCTCATCTGACATAGGTATTTTGGACCTCGTTGTGAACTTTCCTGGATATCATAGATGGAGCTTCACTGATGTGCTAAGAATCCTTCTCAAGATTGTTGTTAGTTTTGCATGGGTCGTTGTTCTTCCAGTACTTTATGTTCACTCTTCCGCTGCGGCCCGTAGAGAACTCAGAAACATATTCCCATTTCTTGGTCCTGCAAGGGGTGCTCGATCTTTATATTTAATGGCTGTGGGATTATATCTGCTTCCAAATGCACTAGGGGCTGTGTTCTTCATTTTCCCAATGCTCCGACGTTGGATTGAGAACTCAGACTGGCTTATCGTAAGGTTCCTCTTGTGGTGGTCACAGGTATACATGTTAATCTACTTTTGTGCTTCCATTATCTTCTTGTTCCCTGTAATGGCATGTTGAGCTTTGGTTTTGTTTCATCTGTAGTATGTTTCAGTATGATTCTTTGGTTCATTACAATGGTAAGGCAGGGATGGGTAACTTTTGTTTTTTGGTAAGAAAGGAGAAAACAGATTAAGTCCAACACATTGTCACTGGTTCAATAACTATATTGTAAGTCAAATACCAAGGCTACATTAAGTGGTGCAGTCTTCCCCATTCCCCCAAACCTTAACTATTAGTTTTGCATGTACACAGTTTGATTCTTTGGATATAATAAGTTAAAATCAAACTTAGTATACGAGTATATAGCAGAACTCTCTTAATTTTTGTCCTTGAACCATAGAGAAACCTCGCTTGATCTCTTTAACAAATTTGTTCTATTCACTTGCAGCCAAGAATTTACATTGGGAGGGGAATGCAGGAAAGTCAGTTTGCACTTATAAAGTTAGTCTGAATAGGAATATCCACAACTTTTACTCTCATTCAATCATGATTTTCTTTGATTTACCAAAGTTGTTACATTACTCAATATTATTTTAAATTTCAGGTATACTATCTTTTGGGTGTTACTTCTTGTTTGCAAATTTTTGTTCAGTTATTTTGTCCAGGTATATAATTTCTTTATTTGTCATTGGAATTTTCCTGTGCTGGATGCGAAGGTCTTTTGGGTTCTCTATTTGCTGACTATCTCTCTCATTCTTAGATAAAACCTCTTGTGAGGCCAACCAAGGAAATAATGAAAATACGTAATGTCAAGTATGCATGGCATGAATTTTTCCCAGATGGTATTTCTTCGTTGTCACCTCCTTTTCATCTTTTAAAAACATAATTTGATCTTTTATGTAACAAAAGCTCCATGCTATGCAGCTAATCGCAATTTTGGAGCTGTTTTGGCACTCTGGGCGCCAGTAATCTTGGTACCGTACAATGATAGTTTTATATATTAGTTGATATTCTGCTACTTTATTAGGTTTTAATGGTTTGAATGCCCTTAACTGTCTTACATATATAAGGTGTCTTACTTTAGCTTTCATGTTAAATGCAGGTTTATTTTATGGACTCCCAAATTTGGTATGCTATTTTCTCGACCTTGTATGGTGGCGTTGAAGGGGCCTTTGATCATCTAGGAGAGGTAATATGTTTCTGATTTTCCTTTTTTATCTCTCTTCTTAGAATCACTTCTTTAACTTTTCTTTGGGGGGTTAAATGTATTACAAATGGTATGTGGTTTTTCCAAATTTCATTTTTCAGTTTTTTATGGCATTTACTACATTCTATTTATGATAAACATGGTTTAACTGAGACCTCTTCACAGTAAAGAATCACTGAGTGTGTGATAATTTCTTTTAAATGAAACTGAAGTTCCAATTATTGCCTTAAGTTGGAAGAGGTGGAAATTTTATATACTCTCTTTTTATGTCTCATTTTTACAGATACGAACACTGGGCATGCTAAGGTCACGATTCCAATCCTTGCCTGGCGCTTTTAACACTTGTTTGGTGCCTAATGACAATACAAAGAAAAGAGGATTTTCTTTCTCAAAGCGTTTTGCTGAGGTTGCATCTACACTTCCAAAATAATTATATATGGCCACATTGTAGTTTGAATTCCAATGTATGTATTCTATTTGTACACTGATTATAATACTGTGGCTCTATAGGTTACAGCAAACAGGAGACATGAAGCTGCAAAATTTGCTCAATTATGGAATGAAGTGATATGTAGTTTCCGTGAAGAAGATCTCATAAGTGACAGGAAAGGCCCCTCGTACAAAACTACCCAATTGTTTTGTTCAGCCAATATTTCCTTACATCACCATACAATCAAAACTGAAATAAGAATTCATTAAATACAGGGAGATGGATCTATTGCTGGTTCCTTATTCATCTGATCCTAGCCTGAAGCTGATTCAGTGGCCCCCGTTTTTGCTTACTAGCAAGGTCAGCTAGTTCCATTTCTGAAATTGTCATAAGTGAACAATTGTTTATCTGCTGATGCTTGTCTACCTTTCCAGATCCCAATAGCAGTTGATATGGCAGTTCAATTTCGATCCAAGGACGCGGACCTTTGGAAACGTATATGTGCTGATGAATATATGAAATGTGCAGTCATTGAATGTTACGAGTCATTCAAAATTGTCTTGAATGCTTTGGTGGTTGGAGAAACCGAGAAAAGGTTATTATTCACTCATTGCTCCTTAGCATGCAAAACATCTTGTTGACCTATATTTTATTGCTCATCATCAATTAATTTGTTTTACATAGTTTGTTTTCCTACAAGTGTCTGGCATGGCAAATTTAAAGTAGAATTGTTGTATGTACAGATACTTTTATTTTTAACAGCATGAAAGCACGGTGATTTCTGGTTAACTTGTATACTCGTGTAACAGGATTATAGGCATCATCATTAAAGAAATTGAAAGCAACATTGCAAAGAATACATTTCTTGCAAATTTGAGGATGGCCTATTTACCTATACTCTGTCAAAAAATCGTTGAGCTCGTTGGTATCTTGGTGAGCCACCCGTAATCATTCTTAATCGAATCTGCAATTTAGCTTATACATGTTATACTAGTTGTTGGTGCTATCTATAATAAGGTTGTAATTCCTTTCAGCTTCAAAAGAAAAGAAAAACAACTTACACTTAAACTTCCTTTTCATGATACAGAAAGATGGAGAATCATCTAAGCGGGATTCGGTGGTCTTGTTACTGCAAGACATGTTAGAAGTAGTAACCACTGATTTGATGGTGAACGAAGTCCGGTCAGTGAACTTTTTTGCCTTTTAGTTGGATTGCTAAAAAGCTGATGCTATTATCAAGTTTAATTGACAACAAATTTGCTACTCTTCTTTGATTTTTTCCAGAGAAGTTGTAGAACTTGGCCATAGTAGCAAGGATTCTGGACGGCAACTTTTTGCTGGCGTTGATCCGAGGCCTGCTATAGTGTTCCCTCCAGTGGTTACACCACAATGGGAAGAACAGGTACTTGCTAGTTTGCATAATCTAGATTAAACGAATCTTTAATTTTCCTTACAATTATTGCATTTTGCTTTCTGCCTATTGTTGTTTCAGATTAAGCGCCTCTATCTCCTTTTGACTGTGAAAGAATCCGCCACTGATGTACCAACAAACCTTGAAGCACAGAGAAGAATTGCATTCTTTACAAATTCATTGTTTATGGATATGCCATCTGCTCCTCGAGTCCGTAAAATGCTTTCATTCAGGTCTGCAATCTATACATTTATCTATAGAAAGCTAGTAATTTTGTAAGGTCTACTAAAGTTACCTTAGATTTCTTTCCCAAGCTGTTGAAACATTCAGTTGTGTCATGATTATGTTTCTTTCCATTGGCAGTGTCATGACTCCATACTATAGTGAGGAGACAGTTTATTCTAAATCTGATCTTGAGATGGAGAATGAAGATGGTGTATCTATCATATACTACTTGCAAAAGATCTACCCAGGTCTGTAACATTGCCCACATTCACAGTAATTATTTATTTGAAATATACTCAAGTTCGATGGGCTTGGTCATACTGTGTTAGTTACCTTGTTCTAATTTCTGTTAGATGAGTGGTATAACTTCATAGAGCGGCTTAATTGCAAAAAGGACAGTCAGATTTGGGAAAATGAAGAGAACATATTGCAACTTCGCCATTGGGCCTCTTTAAGAGGGCAAACCCTGTGCAGGACTGGTAATGATGCGTTATGTAATTTGAATATATATGTATTTTTGTCTGTGCTACACTGCTTCTAATGATTAGTTGCGCTGCAGTTAGAGGTATGATGTACTATCGACGTGCTTTGAGGCTTCAAGCTTTTCTTGACATGGCTTCTGAAAAGGGTAAGAGTACTACAGCTTTCATGAGTTGGATTAAATGAATGCCATGTTTAATTGCTAAGGAAAGTTTCAGTGAATCATATTCTGTATCTACCAAATCTTATATGAAAAGATATGCATGATCTGTGATTACATGCTCCATAGTTCAATTTTCATACTTTTAAGCACACATTGGGAATGAATAGGGGTTTGAGATGAATGCCTCTAATTTTTGATATTCAAGAACACAAGTCTTCTAGAGGTGTATTCATTGTAAGTGTACCACTTCTCACTATTTCAACTGTAAACAGAAATGCTAGAAGGCTACAAAGCCATCTCAGCACCAACAGAGGAAGAAAAGAAAAGTCAGAGATCAACATTTGCTCAACTAGATGCTGTTGCTGACATGAAGTTCACATACGTCGCTACATGCCAGAACTATGGAGTACAGAAGCGCAATGGAGATCGTCGTGCCACAGACATTCTGAATTTGATGGTTAAGTATGTTCATCATCTGATAAATCCATGATTTATGGTTCCAAACAGTAGTTTTGTTCCTTTTGAACTATTCTAATTCCTGATGCTTCTCTTCCTACATAGCAATCCCTCCCTACGTGTGGCATACATTGATGAACTTGAAGAAAGAGATGGTGATGGAAAGGGGAAGAAAGTTTATTATTCTGTGCTGGTCAAAGCCGTTGAAAATCTTGACCAGGTAATTTTACTAATTCCACTTCCAAATCTAACTTCTCAGAATAACCATGTTGAATTCCAAGTACAAAACACTGATTTTTTTTTTCATTCTTCTCAAGGAAATCTTTCGTATCAAATTACCCGGTTCAGCAAAGGTTGGAGAAGGAAAGCCTGAAAATCAGAACCATGCTATTGTTTTTACTAGAGGGGAAGCTCTTCAGGCCATTGACATGAACCAGGCTAGTCCATACAAATTCAATCACACCACATTGTCACTCTAGATTTCTTTTATCAAGTTCTGATAAATTAGCGCATCATTGCAGGACAATTATTTGGAAGAAGCTTTTAAAATGCGCAACCTTCTCGAAGAATTCAACGAGAATCATGGTTTGCGTCCACCTTCAATTTTAGGTGTTCGTGAGCACATCTTCACTGGCAGGTAAATACTAGTTTGTTTGTTTTTTGGATGAGTAGTAACCTCTTATTTTGCTTATCTTTGACACACTTGCATCTAATTTTGCAGTGTTTCTTCTTTGGCTTGGTTCATGTCAAATCAAGAAACTAGCTTCGTCACCATTGGTCAAAGAGTTCTTGCAAGACCCTTGAAGTATAGCTCTTCTCTCACAACTATAAAACTGTATTTAACCAATTGTGTCTTGAATGACGGTTTATCTAAATGAAAAGTGAAGTTTATTTTACAAACAACATCATTGAATTTCCTAGAATTCATATAGTTGCCAACATCATTAGACACAATGTGATAAAAAATCTATGATAATTATGATGTATCTGGTGTTCAGCTGAGTCATATACTTAAATTCTAGATTGCTGTGGAGGAGTTCTAATTTAGTTTTTCAATATTTGTTTTTAGTTTTACATGAGAAACCAAGTCCCTGTACTCTTTTTGGTACTAGGACTAATACTAACCTTTTGCCTATAAAATTATAGCTCCGTAGTTCATATGTTAGAATGTATCTTTATGATTTTGATTGATTTGTTATATGGTTTGGTTGGCTTCAGGGTTCGCTTCCATTATGGTCATCCAGATGTTTTTGACAGACTCTTCCACATTACCCGTGGTGGCATCAGCAAGGGTTCTCGTGGCATCAACTTGAGCGAGGACATATTTGCAGGTAGGTTTCTTGAAACTCCCACAATGTCAGCTACATTTGCAATTTAGTTACTTCTCAACATATATTCCTTCTCCATTCAGGTTTCAATTCAACACTCAGACGAGGAAATGTAACTCACCATGAGTACATCCAAGTTGGGAAGGGTCGTGATGTTGGGCTTAACCAGATCTCACTCTTTGAAGCAAAAGTAGCTTGTGGTAACGGAGAGCAGACTCTGAGTAGAGACATCTACCGCTTAGGCCATCGCTTTGACTTCTTCCGCATGCTCTCATGCTACTTCACAACAACTGGATTCTACATCAGCGCCATGGTAATTATCTAATCATCATCACTAAACTTAAATTCGAGCTTTGTTAATGGAAGATTGATCCCAAGTAAAAATGTTTAATTTTTGCTTTGTTATGCAGCTGGTTGTCCTTACAGTATATGTTTTCTTGTATGGCAAACTCTACCTGTCACTGAGTGGAATGGAGGCAGCAATAGTTAGGCGTGCCAGGAATAAAAGAGACGACCCTCTACAAGCAGCCATGGCCTCAGAATCTGTTGTTCAGCTTGGTCTCTTGATGACCTTACCAATGATCATGGAGATAGGATTAGAGAGAGGCTTCAGAACTGCTCTGAGTGATCTAATCATTATGCAGCTTCAGCTCGCCGCAGTGTTCTTCACCTTCTCTCTAGGCACCAAAGTCCATTACTTCGGCCGCACAATCCTCCACGGTGGAGCCAAGTACAGGCCCACGGGGCGTGGCTTCGTGGTTCGTCACGAGAAGTTTGCAGATAACTACAGGATGTACTCAAGGAGCCATTTCGTGAAGGGACTCGAGCTCATGATACTACTCATAACTTACCAGTTCTATGGTTCAGCATTTAACGACTCTGTAGCTTATATCCTCATCACTGGCTCGATCTGGTTCATGATCGTCTCTTGGTTGTTTGCGCCTTTTCTCTTCAATCCTTCTGGGTTTGAGTGGCTGAAGATTGTTGAAGACTGGGAGGACTGGGCAAAGTGGATTAACAGCGGAGGCGGGATCGGTGTTCCAGCAAACAAGAGCTGGGAATCTTGGTGGAATGAGGAGCAAGAACATCTGCAGTATACAGGGCTTTTGGGTCGGTTCTGGGAGATCGTTCTTTCTCTTCGCTTCTTCCTCTATCAGTATGGAATCGTTTATCATCTCCATGTCACCAATCACAATACAAGCATCATGGTAAGCCTCTGAAATCTGAAAAGATGATTTAGTTTCCTCATCAAATGCTACCTTAAACCTTTGTCTTATATTCTTTTGTTTTTCCCCCAGGTTTACGGCCTTTCTTGGCTTGTCATCGTTGCTGTAGTGGTTATCTTGAAGATTGTGTCTATGGGAAGAAAGAAGTTCAGTGCGGACTTTCAGCTGCTGTTCAGACTACTCAAGATGTGTCTGTTCATTGGTTTCATCACTGCTCTTGTTCTTCTTTTCACATTCCTCAGCCTCACGGTCGGAGACATCTTTTCCAGTCTACTGGCCTTCTTGCCCACTGGATGGGCACTTCTCCAAGTATGTTTCTCACAGTTTTCTCAACATTCTACTTCTTGTCACTTGCTTTCTTGCATCCATGCATTACTCTTCCCCAAAATCTCCAATTTTGATAACTAAACCAAGGTTTTAAATCTCGGGATCTGTTAAAACTTTGTGATGTGACAAATAAGGATCTTTTTTGACTAATCACAGACAAGTTGAAAAAAATCGTTTTCTTTGTGTGTTCATGTTATGCATGGATCTTCAAGTACAGAATTTTCATACACACTTTAGAATTGTATATGAAAAACAGTTGACAGTTGATTGAGTTTTAGCAGAGTATTGAGTTTGACCGAGTTTTGAATAGATATTCACTTATCGAACTTGTTGGTTAAGTTTCACCTAGTTCTCGGAGAGATATTGAGATGTTTAGGACACTGGTTAAGACGAGCACTACCTCATAAGAGATCTAGTTTCGAACTCTAGTAAGTCATTTGATTGGGAGCAAATGCAGGTTGCCGATCAAAAAATAACTTAACTTCAGAGCCATCCACAATTTGGGTGCAACTTATTTTTTCGTTTCTGATTATCATTGACCTTCATTATGCTCGTTTTGGTGAAGCTAACAATATCTCCAAAATTTCCAATCTTAAATTTACTTATCTAAAAGTAACACATCTACTTTAAATACAAGTGAAGATTTTGGTAAAGCTAACTACATATCTTAAATTTGCTTATCATTCTTATATGCACAGATAGCACAAGCATGCAGGCCGGTGACGAAGGCCATAGGAATGTGGGGCTCCATCAAGGCCTTGGCAAGAGGGTACGAGTACATAATGGGGCTGATCATCTTCGCACCCATCGCCATACTAGCTTGGTTCCCGTTCGTCTCCGAGTTCCAGACCAGGCTCCTCTTCAACCAAGCCTTCAGCAGAGGTCTTCAGATCCAACGTATCCTTGCCGGTGGAAAGAAGAACAACTAAAACGACACCCACATTGCCAGGTTCGGCTTCACATTACTCTCTCCACTCTGTGCTCCGAACCTGTCTTGTAATTAGTATTTACAGAAAACTTTTTGAGTTTCTAGCTCTTCTCATTGTGAGTTCTAACATTGATCATACGTATAGTTGTCTAGTTGTTACATTGTGAAAAAAAAAAGATGTTAATACGATATGTAATTAATTCATTCATCAATAAAAAAAGGAACGTTTCTTCTACAACACTCTATTTTTGTATGATATTTATTTCTCTTTTACGGAGACAGTCATAAGTATTTTGTTATACATTTCTTGTGTTAATTTTCAAAATGTATAAAAATATTTATCTCTATCTCCTGTTTTGATAAGGGTCAATGACTGTGAGATTTGGTTGTGTTTTAATAGCTTTTGAGGGGTTTATTTGTAGGCAATCGACATGTGTTAATCTAATCTTTAGCATAATCCGTCTTTACCCACTTTTTTGTAAATATATGATTTATTAGAATTCGAACATTAAATCTCACGAAATAAAGTGGTGCTCGTCTTGACCAACCAGATCAAGTGATGAACTCAGGGCAAGGGTTTTTTGATACTATAACTTACAAGGTTGTTTACTTGTGTTTTAGATCTGTTTCTAACTTGCTATTGAGCATAGAGCCAATTATGTTTTGTGGTGTGAGATATATAAAGTGAGGGAGGAACCAATCCATACTATTCCGTAGTGTGGAGATATTGATATTTCCAAAACAATTGTCATCCACATAAGCACATCAACACCTCAGCGCCTCACGTTCCAGCAAAACAACTGACCCATATCCACTAACAAGCAAAATATATATATAAAAAAAATCAAAGAAAAAAATCTACCTTATCATAATATTTCTCTGCTCTGAAGCCTCCACAGCACACACCACACAGAGAAGAAGCAGAAGAAGAAATGGCTTCGAGTGCCTGCATGAACATATCCACAAGCACCAGAGCTGCTGGAGTTCTGGGCATGGACTCCATGCCCAAGTGCTTCAATCTTCTTCCTGCTGCTGCTTCTTCTTGCAGAGTCTTGAAGATGCCCTCTTTGGTTACTAGAAACTCTCCCAAATCCAGCATTGTCTGCAAAGCTCAGGGAGCTACCAATGAAGGTAAAATTATACATGGATATGATATCAATTACTTGTCCTTTTTGCTCATTGAAATCGAAACTGAGTATATAATTATGTTGAATTAAAGATGGACAATTCGATCTGAATGTTTGTGTATGGTGTTGCTGGAAAAATATATGAGATAACCATATAACACAAACGTGTAGCAATTATCGATTTCAAAAAATAACGGTTTGTTTAATTGTTCACCAAAACAGGATAGTGAACAAAAGTTTCGTTTGCATACTAACTAATCATGTTAAGTTGTGTTATAAAAGACTATTATGTCTATCGGTATTTAGGGTTTGACCAGTTTGTTAGGCTTTGACTTCGGTGTTTAGTATTTGATTTCAAAGTTTCGAATCATAATATGAGCTTGATTAACTGTTTATAATTTGACCAGTTGAGGATAATTTGAGAAATATTAAAAATGTGAGCACCTTACATGCTTCTAAAAGTGTTAATTTTAACATTTTACAAACGAAAAAATTGTTTAACATTAGTTTTTGTTGAGCAACTAAATTAATTGATACCTTTTGAACATAGAGATTAGCACACTTTTATTTTCTGGACTTACACCTAGAAAAATGTCAGGAAAGTGATCCTTTACTGGGAGTGATCGGGTATAATTAACCGATAAATTTATTTTATCATTATTTTCAAATAAAGTAATTTTCTATAATAAAACAGTAACAAGTTGTAAAAATTACACCAAAAATTATGCTAAATGTGTTATTAATATTTTATATATAAAATAT
>JAYMSW010001698.1:0-15621 GCA_036897725.1 Erodium texanum | reverse complement strand
AAAACGCCATTGTTGAAGAAGATCTTGAAGTGTTGAACTGGTTGTTGGGTCGCTTCATGCCATTACTGAGTTCTTCTAGACTCTTCTTCCGCCGGATTTTATTGATTTTATTTTGATTCGTGTGTTTTTGTTTATAATTTTGTTGAATGAACTTTCAACTTTTGGCTCTGCACAAAGAGTTGATTTTGTGGAGCTAGATTTCTTTTTAGTTTCAGCTTTGATATGGAACTACAAGAGTTAAACGATTCATGCTTGATCTGATTAATTGCAGCTTGGAACTCATAGTCCTATGCTCATTCTCCTATGGATGAGCCTCTTTTTTTCCTTCTTATGTGGCTCCTTACATCATAATTTGACTTAAGTTGTTTGCATTGGTTATTAGATGTGAACACTGATAGATTGGATATGAACTAACAGTTGTGTTTAGATTTAGGTTCTACGTGCTATTGAATGAAATTTCTATATGGCGTGTTTTCTAATTTGGGTTGTGGTTAGATTTGACCTATTATAGTTCTTCTGTTTGAATCTTTTAGTTTGGGTCCGAAAATAAATGTCTTGAGTGTGTCAAGATATAGACAAGTTTATTAATTCAAATTATTTAGTTATGAAGTACTAAAACACCATACTGATCTCCTTTCTCGAATTGCGGACTATTGTCGAAGAGAGAATCCTATCATTAGTTATTGTTATTTCAGTGTAAATTTGGCTTCTCCCTGATCTACCTATTTTCTTAGTATTTTAACCATTGAAATTTAGTGTACTACTTGTTTTCTTGGATTACAATTGATGCACAAGATATTTAGATGAAAAAAAATCAGAGATCTTACTATTAGAAAGACTGAGACATAATTTTTTTTAATTAATACTAATTTGTCAACTTTAAATCAAGAATCATCTGTCATCTCAATAGTGCTCCAGTTCAATTCCTCTTTCTTTCCATACTATTATTCACAAGTTGTAGAAATAATAAACAAGGTACATATGTGATGAATAATTTCTTCATTGACCTAGGTGATTCATATAACAAAGGGACGCAAGGTCAAGTATAAACTCAACAAAAAGATAAGAATGATCAAGGTATGAACAGATTTGCAACCCTTATCTGCATAATTACAAATTTGCAACCCTGAAAATACTGTCTTGCATAACATATCTTCCAAAAAATATAAACAGCTAACAAGAGAGAGTCTCGAGTGGCGCTTATTCTTCTAAACTTGATAGTTTGTTGTATTCATATTTCCCTATAAAGATACCGGCCTTATGATGTGCTCGCAACAATCATGTATTCTTTGTTCTACATAATTTGAAGGTTTCGATTTAATTTAGGCGATGTTGCACTTTAATTGTTTATTGATTTTATTTTCCAATAATAGATTTTGGTTCCATGATAAAATGCAAGGAAAATAGTAGAATTTTCATTTCTGTTGTGCATTCCTTTTTAAAATGTCTTACTCATGAAATGGAGCATTTAGTTAAATGAAAAATATTGTACTGTTCATGAAATGGAAGCATTGACTAATGAAAGTGGTGACGTAGCTGAACTTAGATGTCTTTCATCCTTTCGAAGTAGTTTACAATATTTACTTATATTGCAATGCAACTGTGTGTTATTCAATTTCAAACTCAGATTCCAGAACTTTGTTCCAGTTCTGTTCGTACATGTTCTAATCCATTTTTTTGTTGCCAAAAATCTGAAGTGGTATATATGATTGATTATGTGTGATGTTGATAAGAGGAAATGTGGCGAACCATCAATGCTTTTGGTTGGATGGTGAATACTTTTTTGGGGGAAGGATTTAGCTATTTCTGTTTGTGAGAAACCAACTAAACGTCTTTTGTTGCTTGTGTAGCTCTAATATTTTTGGTTTGGTTTAGATGCTCATGCTGGTAATAATGAGAGAAGCTCTGCTCTCTACTGGTACTATTGTTGCTGCTATTACAACCATTCTCCTCTTGGGTTCTTCTTTGCAAATAAATGTATCTATTCTCTCTCATCTTTCCTACTCTTTTTGGGACATTGATTAATGGATTTAATCAAGATTTTTTGTATTTTGCATGCAATTGATGGTGATCATTGTTAAAAATTGCTCCTTTTGAGGTATCTTTAGGGTTGCCTTGGAAAGATGAGTTCTTAACCCCACTTGCAGAACCCAGCTTCAATCATGGGTTTATAAGAAATGATTGATTTTTCTATGATTATGTTGAAGCCCAACTTGAGCTGACATTTAGAGGGTTGATGATCTTTTTCATGAGATTTTCATTTGGTTTGCTGATATATGACTATTGTACTCTTTAATTTTAAGGGTTTTGATCTTTATTGCATCCTTCAGTTTATGTGGATGTGATCTTGTGAGATGTTTCTTTTCACATAGTTAAACTTTGGTTGTCGTTAATGATTTTAAACACGAAGTAATGATTAAACAGTCCAATTCTTATAACATATTCGTGACTTTTGTTGTTTCTAGAATCAAGGAAGGTGCTTATTCTTCCTAGCTCTGGAGGCCTAACCCAATGGTCAGTTGTTGGTGAGTTTCACTTATTAACAAACCATTTGACAATTCGTTCACTCAGTTACATTTTAATCTTAGTACTTATCATGGTACACATATTTGTAGGTGACACATACCCTATTGGTTGTGCTTTTGCTGAATCATTTGTTCATCACAAGGTACAAAAACCTAGGATCAACCTATAATTTGAAAGCACAAATCCTTACCTCTATAAATTTTTTGATAAAAATCTGATTTTCGCAACAATATTTCAAGGAAAATACAGACAACAATAATCCATCTTACAACACCAAGTATGGAGTTTACTCAGAAGGTTGCGGTCTCAACAATGTGATGATGTCATTTGGTATGATGACTACATGTATCTGACACTTCATTCTGAGTTTGGTGTTCCAAAATTTTCAAGTGGCCAAAGAAAACACAACTCTACCATCTGCATGAAATAATGTATAGTGTTTGCTTCAGTTGTGGTGTGGCATGTTGGAAATAACGATTTTGTGTTTGTCTTAGTGTTTTGGATATCAGGTTTGTTATTTTAAGTTGATAAGTTAATTTCTTTTGGGGGGTTGATTACAATAGTGAATATATTTATAAGAACTACACTTTTTGTTCTGGAAAAATCATTATACTCTTTTTCTCCAGGCTATTGTAATTTAATTTTAACTTGAGGTAACAAAAAGTGACGCTAAATCTAACCTTTCAACTATGTCTTCTTCAATACACTCTATATAGTTTTTAGAATGGACATCGGGAAGAAACATACTATTTAAGGTATGTGGGACTCATATGATCTCTAACCTTTTTAAAATAGAGCGTCACCCATTAAAGTGTCCATTTAGATAAGAGCAAGGATAACGTAGGGTGAACAAATGTTATTTTTCTTTATGTCGACTGAGAAAAAGAATTCCGACTCTCCACATTACGTTGATTCCTTGCACCAATGAAACTTTTATCAGTACTGTGACGACACATTGACTCTTCTCGCTCATCCATAACTAAAACGCAATAAAAGCTTTGGTGTATCATTGACCTCTTAAAAATATTTCATCGGCGTATACTTGGTCTCTCTCTGTTCCTGGTTCCACCATCATTGATGTGTTCGAGTTTGACATCAACACACCGTTGACCTTGCTCTAAGTAACCTCTATCCACTTATATGCGTGTAAGAGAAAAAATGGGGTGTTAACATAGGCGTTACAAATTTTTGACATACTAAGGGAAATTTGATCTTTTATGCTCCTAAACATGCAATATTTGATTTTTATGCTATCATAACTTAAAATTGGAAATCTATGCTTTTTGATATGTGTTATGACACAATTACCCTTATTGATTCTTTTTTACCTTAATCGTGCTTTCTCTCATTCCCTCTCAATTGTCGGCAACTTCCCTCATTCCACTCTTAATGGTCTTTATTGCCAAGCAAGGTATAGTTCTGCACACTAGCATACGATATTCACTTGAAACAAATCATGAACACAATTTTGTCATAAATGCTTTTGTTATTCAATTGATCTTTGTCAAACTGTACAATTTTCGTTGAACCGACCAGTAAGCAAAGTGCACTACTATAATGATACAACCCTTTTCACATCATCTTCTAACTTCGATGGCTAAAAAACCTTAGTATCTACATCAACATTCAAGACTTGTAATCATCCTTATAGAGACCTCAAAGCTAATACCGCATTGTTCGTCACCTCAAATTAGGTAGGTCTTGGCGGTCTCACATCGACGAACTCAGAAAAGGGATTGACAGTTGCCAACACTAAGAGTATTTTTTGTCTTTCACTTATTGATTTGTACATCTCGAAAAAGTGTCTAATTTTTTCTTCAACAAACATCACAATTTTATACATGTAATGGTTTTATTTTGACTTTTTTCCATTCTACAGAATTATGTGTAAGTTGTTCTTGCTCAGTATTGTTATATAAAGCTAGTTTATATATACATGTTTTAGTACATGTGTTGCTGGAATTAGGAGATTTATACATAATGGACAACCTGGCATTCTAATGTGAACAAATTTTTATCTAAATTTTCAGGTTCTAGTTCTACTTTAAGATCAATCCTTGTGAAATATAGATGAATTCTACAATTGTTGGGCTGCACAAAGTAATACAATATCATATTCTAATGTCTACCAAGGACAAGCATGAATGTATATGACAGGAATTGTACATAAAATTACTGCACAAACAAGAATCCATGACAAGTTATGCAGAAACTAATCACTCTCTATTGCGGGGTGTAATAGAGTGATGCTTAATTCATTGGTTGTAACAGTGACGTGATTGCCCGGCCAAGACGATGTAGCTAATAGAGTTCTTAAGCAATGCTTCTATGAGTTCCTTGACAAGAATGCTTTTGTCATGTTGGACGAGTTTTTTACTGATGCTTCGAAGAGTTCTAATGGTCTACCTTTGAATAATATCCATCTCTGCAAAAAAAAAATTATTTAGAGTCAATCCAAGAGTTATGTATATGAAAACTTAACAAGTAAATACAGTTTGTGACAACAAGCCTGCATAAAAAGACCTGCATGCCATAATGCCAAAGGAATGTAATCAATTTAACCAACAAAAGATTTGATAAGCATTGCATTTATGTTATGAGGTTTTGCCAACAAATAAATGGGGATTTAAATATCAATAATCAAAACCAATCTGAACAAGAAAATTTAACCACAATAACCCTAGAAAAAGATCTCCTTCTTTAACTCTCCTTATTCATTGATAAAAGAACTCTCAAGTAATAATAACTTATCCAATCAATTTTCCAAATGAATTTCTTTTCCAGAACCTCCATTAACCAAACTCCCAAAACCCGAATGACAATAAGAAAAACGACATTCAAATACATGATAATTGAAATCATATAGAGAGATATGGAAATAAGAACACAAGGGGAGATTAGTGAGATTCGCATGTTAGGCCTTGGCTTGTTCTTTTTTCTTTTTTACTAGACAAATCAAGATGAGATAGGATAAAAGAGACAAAACTCCTGAGCACCGCTTCACATTCACAATGAATTAGTCAGCCATCAAATCTCTTTGTAGTAACGACCAAAGTCAATCTGGGCAAACTAACCTTCAAGATAAAGACTGACTGTTATCACGGCCTGAGCTACAGCCGTATGGGTTGTGCTGTGTCGCAACAAGATTACAGTTGTCGGATTCAGTCGAAGAGATTTAAAATCCCTGCCTGCAATAAAAGATCAGATCTTCTTGAAGCGCAAGAGTCTGCGAAAGAGTGAACTTGCAGACAATTGAGAGCGAATGAACACGAGTAAGGGAAAAAAGTTCAAAAGGGTAATTGTGTCATAACACATACCAAAAAGCATAGATTTTCAATTTTGAATTATGACAGCGTAAAAATCAAATATTGCATGTTTAGGAGCATAAAAGATCAAATTTCCCTTTAGAAATAACTCCAGTCAAGATCAGTTGTTTAACTATGTTATGGCGTCGACATATATATCGACTCTTCCAGTTATACATCAAGTTATGTGCCCTATTAATTTTTGCTTGATTTTCACAATGCACGCAAATTCTTGGCACAAGCTTTAGTCAGTGAGGAACATCCTTCAAGAAGTTTCATAGCTACTCGTCTTCTTCGTTGGTTTTATCCAGTGCTACGAACTCCAATTCCATGGTCTACCTCATTATTATCATTTTTCTAGATGATTTCCATGACATACCCCCTCTTGATATCGCGAAGATGGATCCGCTTGTGCCTTTGGAATCCTTAATATCATATATCCAACTAGAATAATAGTACCCTTCAAGTACAATAGGTTCTCTCGTATATGTAGTCCATAGTTTTGAGTATATCGTAAGTACCTAAGTACTCTCACAATTTCCTTTTGGTGGTCCTCCATTTGATTGCTCATGAATCTTCTCTATGTACTCACTGTGAATGCAATATCAGGTCTAGTACAATTCATTAGATACATGAGATTGTCTATAATACATGTGTATGTCACTTAGTCTATCGTTACACCTCTATTTTTTAACAAATGTTAGCTTGTGTGCATTGGTGTTCTAGCTTGACTAGTATCACCCTTATCGAACTTTTCAGTAGTTTGTCTACGTAGTGTGTTTAAGTCAAGAAAATTACATTATGTGAACGCTTGATTTGGATACCTAAAAACATACCAACGAGTCCCATACCTTTCATATTAAATATATCCTTCATTTGTAGTCTTAATGTAGATAACTTGTCACACTTGTTTATCGTATAACCCTTTGCTTCATGGCATCATCAAATTTCATGTGCCATTTTTTAGGTGACTGCTTCAATCTATACACTTGTATACTGACTTTCCTTTCATGGCTTGGGGATACATTTCTTTCAGGTTGTTCCATATAGATCTCTTCTTCTAGATCTCCGTTTAGTAAAGTTTTTTTCATGTCCTTTTAATGTACTTCGAGATTTTGTAAGGCGTCAATAGAAAGCATCATCCTAATGGAAATTATACCCGACACAGGATAATAAGTATCAAATCAAGACCTTCCTTTTGCTTACAACCGTTTACAATCAATTTGGCCTTGCACTTTGCCAATTGTTCCACCTACTCCAGTTTTCGTTCGAAGACCCACTCAGAACTTACTGGTTTCGTTCCGGAATAGAGGTCCAACAGTTCTCACGTATGGTTATGCAAGATGGAATCAATCTCGTTTCGTACTGCTTCTTTCTAGGTTGAACTTACAACTTGGATATAAGTTTAGGGTTTTGCCTCAACCATGTATGTTAAGAAGTCTACACCAAAGGATTTTTCCACCCTTTCCCTTTTACTTCTTCGAGATTCTCCCTCTACTTCATCCTTGACCTCTACCTCATATTGTGAATCTAGCGAGACTTCATCAACATCGTCCTCCAACGAAAATTCATCACTTGCTTCCTCAATGATTTCTCAAGGTATTTTGGATCCTAAACCACCTTCATTTCGTTTGTATGGAAATACATGCTTGAAAAATGGGGAGTCCTTTGATTCCATTATCGCATTCTTGTGTATTTCTAGATTCCTTAGATCATACACAATAACCGATATGCTTTCCTATATTCAACATAATCAATGAGAATACAGTCCACTATCTTTGGAACTATTTTCATTTTCTTTGGCAACGAGGCCAATATCTTATAAGAATGTTCCCCGATTCATGTGATGGCTTATCTAATTCCTCATGGGTACCTTATTTAAAAGGTGATTAGCTGGCAAGATAGCTTCCTCCCACATGTTCAGTGACAACCCAGAATTATTTATTGTCCAAGCGGGTCGTGATTCTTTTACACTTATAAGAAGATCATTTTTGGTTTTCGCAATTAAGTACTTTTTCAACATTTCCCTTTAACTTGTTAGTTTTAACTCAACACAAATTGCAATATATATTCGTAATCAATTTGGAATTTAGGATGTGTTCCAAAAACACTAATCTACGCAACTTTACATGGTTAACATGCCCAATTTTTTATTTTCTCCAGTGTGATGCATATAATGACTATGAAATAACTATAAGAGGAGCCACTCTTACCAATTTGAAGATTCTACAAAACCCAAGCAAAGATTGGTCAAATTTAAAATATGACAAAAAAATTCAGCAATTGTCAATTGATATTGGTGGTAAAAGTGTTGGCATCATCAAGATGGAAACAATGTATAATGGTAATTATGGTTAAGACAAAGATGAAATTTCCATAAATAATGAAGCAAATGCAATGAAACTCATTTCAGTTCATAACCCAAACATACATACATACAATGAAGCACCAAAAACCAAGTTTGGATGATTAAATTAGAAAGCTAAGGTCTATACAGATTTACCTGGTTTAACTTGATGTATGCATCAATCCACTTAATTGTTCTATCAACTAAGATACAGTTCCTCATTTTGGTGACCCATACAGGCACTTCGTATGTCAATGTTTCCCACAGGTTTGGCTGCAAGGATGACATCATTTCCATATATTTCATAGGCTTAATCTAAACGAACATACAAAAGTAAGAATATGTAAGTATTCACAACATACTGATGAATGAGAAAAGCAAAAATAAAAATACCCAACTGTGTAAAGGCAACAAAATCGATGCAAATGTCAGTAGTCAAAGATGGTAATTTCTAAACAAAATCAATACAAACTAATCATAAACCTCTAAACCCACCATCTACCGCTAAATCATGACCAATTATGAACCCCTACTCCGCTGAAGAAAGAAACAACACCTCATCCGCTATTTGTTCCACCGTAGCAATTCCTTTTAGAGATGATCGCGACCTAAATATTTGGGTTACTTCTTTCGGGCTAACCCCCAATGTCGACCAAATTTCATATCGAACCCACAATTCAGCATGACACTGTCGGAGTTCCAAAAAAAATGTCAAAACGGATCGAGAAATAATAAACTTCTCCTTCCTGGATGATTCGTAGGGTTTCCTTGACAAACAACCAAACCATTGGAGAAAATTAGATTTAAATCAGATGACGAAGTGACAAAAATTGGTTTCCAGCTCCGGTGAACAAAACCATGGTAAAATCGCCAGAACAACCCACGACCTTTATATGGATAACCATTTGGAGGGTCCGGCTAGAACGTCGAACAGTTCTGAAACGCTTCCATGCCTAGTGGACTGTTCGGTAGCCAGACGTTACAGATCGAAGAAGGAAATCATTGCAGTGGCTATTGGCCTCCATCAATTAGACGGTTTCAGCGGGGGAGGAAGGCGAATCGATGGAGGCCTCGAGCCAACCCTAGAAGCTCAGACCCAAAAAGGTGCTCACTCTCAGCGCATGATTTCATAATTTTCAGCAAATCAGATGCCCACGTGGCAAGACAAGATTTTCCTTTTAGATATATATAGATTCTTTGGACTCGCATGAAATGATTTTCTTTTCCTTAACACGTTCAAAGATAGTCCTTTCTCCACATCCCATTCTTAGTAAAAATTAATTTCTCAACCTCATATATCATATTTAAGCTTTGTGATCTTAAGAGGTTGTCAAGTACAAGATTCTTGGTTTCGAGCTAACCAAGTTGGCATCTGTGACTATTGCACACAATTTAATATCAAACTCATTCAAATTAGAGTCAATTATATCATCAAAATTATTCACACATTCGTAGGTCATATATTGAAATTGAGCAATTATATAATTAGTCTCAATTTCAAATAACTTCATCTTATTTCACCAGAAAACATGAAATCATTTTAATTATCAATTTGAGCAGTATAATGTATTCCAAATTGTTAAAATTGATCCATCGTATTTCAATTATCCAAAATTGAAATTATTCCATTTTTCCGTATGTGTTCTTTACAAGGAACAAAATCAAATTGATCTAAAACCTTCCGATAAAATTTCATAGTCCAAAATTAATCGTTCTAACGTGTTTTACATGAAAATTGAATCTATTAACTTTAGCAACAATAAATCGATAAATTCAGTTTAATCATTCTTACTTGTATCATGGAAATAGAATCCATTAACCTAGCTTAATTTTTCGTACATGTTCCATCTTAACAAGAAGTTGGATACATGAATTGTTCAATTTCTCTTCTCGTGTTCTCATACAAATTTGTTTCAGTTTAGCAATTGAAACTATTTGGTTTTTCCTTTCGTGTTCTCATAAAAAATGGAATCAAATTGACCCAATATTTTATTTTTCAATATACAAATCGAAAAGTAAAATTCTTGTGGTTGAAAAGAATTTTTTTCGAAAAAGAAAATAAATCCAACTTGATTTTTCTCATGTGTTTCACGAAGAAACAGAATTGGTTAATTAATTTTAACAAAAACAAAGTTATAAACAAGATTTTCCATAAATTCTTAATAATGCAAAATTTTGATATATATATATTTTTTTCAAAACCGTTCAAATATTTCTCCAAATCTTGAGTTACACAATTCTATATTTGTAGTGATTCAAAAAATCAAGAAATGTTTAAATGTTAATTTCCAACTTATGGAGACTACAAATGAGCAAAAATCAAAGAAAATCATAAGAAAATGGTTTTCAAACAATACTTATGACACTTTTACAGATAATTTTTTATAAAATAATATTTGGATTTTAGTCAAGTTAATGCGAAATTTTCAACGGTCATATTTTTTTTAATATAATCGTAGAATTTTAAGGGGAATTTATCAATTGCAATAATTAACTTTCACATTTTTACAAATCACAACCGTTATTTTTTTTTGAAATGCAACCGATATCTGTTAAGTGCGACCAGTCACAAGATTAACAATGTTATTTTACAAATAATAACGGTTAACTTTGTGATTTAACCATTTTGATTTGTAAAGTAACAAAGTTAATCATTGTGATTTATAAAATAACAAAGCTAACTTGTTATGTAATGGTGTCAAAGTTAAATGATAAGTAACGTGACCACCAAGCACCAAACCAACCAACCTCTATTATTATTACTAGTGTGTAGCACCGCGCACTACGCGGTGCCTCCTGCAATATATCGTATTAAAGTTATGGCATTGAATAAATATGGGAACATTTATAAGTTGGGTTTTTCAATTGTATAAATATAAGAAATAAAGATTACAGACATAAGTGAAGTAATGATAGAAGTAACCGACGATACTATATGGCATATACAGTGACAAAGAATAGTGTAAATAGCTTAAACTAATAAACACGATGAAAAAATATACATATAGTGTAGTAAACTATAAAAGCATTCATCGATATGTTGAAGAAGAACAATAATAAACCAAGATATTTTGTAATAAACATTATATGTGATAACATGGTATCAATTATATCTTCATCATTATTAACAACCTTAAATTATATGGGGTATTGGTCGCGTGGTACATTTTTATTGTTCGATCGCGGTTCAAATTGTCTATTTTCGTCATGTCTAACTATCAGGTATGGAAGGTTTTCATGTGAAAAGCTTTATTGCATTGGCTTGCAACTGTTCCTTTCTCAAATGTGAATGGAGCATATGGACCCCATAAAGTAATTGTTCAATCTCCATGCCCAACGAATCACCAACATAGCACATCATATAAACTCAGATACATGAGAAGTCCTCAGTCCTATCAATGTCAAATTGAGGTATAAGCTGAAGTTGTAACTAATTTTTTTTTTTTGAAATAAGTTGTAACTAATATTAAATTTTCATGACTTCACAACTTCATTCCTAAATTGGCTTCCAATTTCTAAAATCTATTCTGTCCACTTAACTTATTTAAGTACATAGGAAGTTCGTAAAGAAAAATCTCAAGGGAGAAAAAAATGGTACTTGCCTTGTTTGATGTTGTGACTGGTATGAACAGTTACTGGAAAAAAAAATTCAATGTTCGGAGATAAAGCCATTGGTGCATAAATGATTATAGAAGGAAATAAAGAAATTGAGTGAAACTTTAAATCAGGGACATAAAACGGCAGTTAAAATTACTCAATATTTTAGTTTCGGGGATTGGATATGTCCTTTTGGCTTCTGATGAGCATAGGTTTGCTCGGTTATTGATTTGTTTCTTTACCATATTAGATGGAACATGGAAGCTAGCATAAACCACCAAAACTCATTGTTTGTGGGCAATGATAACTAAAATCGTCCTTTTGGCTTCTGATGAGCAAGCAAGCATAAACCACCAAAACTCATTATCAAAATCGTCATTGTTTGTGGGCAATGATAACTAAACGAACCCAATCAAGCCAAACCTTGATCTTACATATATATTTTTGATTCCCGCTCAAGCTTAACTATATAAACTCGTTCGAGCCCGAGTTGAACTCGAATCAAGCAAGTATTCAGAAGTGAGAATTTGTTTTGTCTACTTTCTAGGGTGTTGCACCGCGCGGTGCTTGTAGTAGCAGCAAGTTATGAGGAATTATAGAATAGAAGATATGTAACCCAAATTTTATACATGCATCAGAAGTCGAGTAGTTGAAACACATTGTTACACATGAGACAAACACATAAGAAGTTCATGTAGAACATTGTAAGATCAATAAAATTGCAATAAACCACCATATTTTTCATCTGAAATCAAATATAGAATGAATCAAACTTTTCACATCAATAAAAACTTTTGAAGATCAAACTTTTACACTGATTTAAATGTAACTCATAAGAATTAGTAGGATGATACCTTCAATGAGTTTGAAGTGCCACGACATAGAAATATTATGTCCCTAGAATAAAAGCTAATCACAATGTCCATACACTCATCAAATCTTATGATCAAAATCATATGCTCCATAACTTTCAGCAAATAAAATTATAATTTGAATACATTTTTTTCTTTCACATATTGTAGTTTAAAGGATCAAAGCTAATCACATAGTATGGAAGAAAAAAATAATAATACACTATTGTCTCGTTAAGATATTCTTTCATATCCAATCGTAGACAAATAGTTCTCCAAATTTGTCATTGTGAAAAGACGTGTCTTTAATGTACAGGTTATCCAGCCTTTAAATACCTCATTTTCTCTATTCATCACATCCCCTAACCCCTGATATCAGTCAGTACAATCCCAGAAGAAATTAGATCTTCAATTTTACAGATAATGGATTACATGTTGTTAATCTAAACAATGAGGCATAACGGAGCAATAGTGGTTTTGCAGAGCCTATTTCCTGGACGTTAAGCTAGCAGGATGTCCTCTGTACCTCCTTCCTGCAAGAACTGCAACGTGGTCGTGTGCTGTTCCAAGTATTCATTGCTTTTTATCTCTACCTACCTGTAATTTTCAACTGTCTTGTTCAAATTATAGATGCTGTTGGTATAAGGCAGTAAAAACACATTACAGTGATTATTTTAGCAAAACAGAAAGTTGTCTAGTCCATGACAGTTAATAACATACCTGCTAATAGTGCGATCTTTAGCAAATCAAAGTTCATTGTCTACAAAAAGGTCTGCATCATCGCTTCTCATAGACCTGGTAGAGCCTTTAGGCGACCTTTGATAGGTATCCGAGACTGTCACTATCCTTTTAAAAAGTTCAAGAGGGATTCCCTCAGCTGTACACATCAGTGTAGCCTTGTTCACATACATTACCTATAACATAATCACATTTATAACAAGACCAAAAGCATGATATTTAAATATAATGATTTGGAAGCATAGTGATTGTACATAAATCAAATTGGCATACCGATATGCTACAGCTCCATTGTCGAGCTTGAAATTGGCACACGATCCAGAGACATTGTGCTATAAGAAAAAACAAACATCGTTTCATGTCTCTGTTGAAACACCAATCAGTGCTTGGAAATTTTCCTTAATGGAAGATAAATTCTCCAATGAAAGAGAAACCATTCCCAGGCGCAAGTTCAAGTACAAATACATGACTTAGAAACATAACCTAAAAAGATAACAATTAGCAACAAAAAAAATGAACAGATTGAAGAGTTGAAGATGTACTGAATCCAATTGTCTATTATCAGTTACAAAACCAAATTCATGAAATACAATAATACTATGATCATCAATGTAGATTCTTATGTCTCCACTGATTGAACATCTAGATCATATTTCAAAAGTACCCCTTTTGATCAAAATTTCTACATCACACTTGCTCAAAACAACGAAAAATAGACAAATCAAGAAATGAAAAAAAGAGAATGAAAATAGGTAAGTTTCGGAGAATGGAAAAGTAAAAGAAGAGACTGACCATATCCTTTTTGGAGGATTGGAGCGGCAACGGACTCTCCAATTTCAACCTCATGTCACCACCTGCTCCTTGATGTTGCTTCCCATTGTAATCCCAGAAACACCAGCCAACAGTATGCAAAAAAGTGAATAGAAAGTAGAGCAAAGAAACATTTGCTCAATCTAAGCACTATTACATGGATATAGCAATATAACACTAATCTATAATACAATCCATGGAGAAATTTAATAAATATATCTAAAGATTAGACCATTTAACCGAATTGCATAAGTATATAAACATTGATATTGAAAAACTAGTTCTAGTACTCTTAAAAGTCAATAGATGTAAAATGAAAGCATAATATAATGTCAACAACATGAAAATAACACGAAATGTAAATAAAAATTATTTTTGCAATGCTGCCCTTAATCGTTCTTCTCTAACTCTCCACTTGACGCATTTACATCAGTAGTTAACTTGCGCTTCTTTGGAATGGAAGAGACAGTGGGAGAATGTAAGCAGCTAATGTCACTACTAACACTTGTGAGATCAAGTGGAGTTGAAACAGTGACCCCTGAACCCTGACTCCCAATATCATCATTACCAACACCCTAACAATAAAAATAAGATAATTTAAAGTTTAAACTAAGCCTGTATATGGAAAAGAATGTTGTTGGAGATAAAAATTGGTATTAATAATGTAAGCATTGTTTAATAAATTGTAATTGCAGATACCATAATTATATAAGTAGTATAGATGACTTACCCCAACATGACGCAATGCTTCATACTTATCTTCCAATTGTAACATAGGCTCATACACAGCTGAGACAGTGAAAATATCACTCCCTTTAAAAATATTATATGAGGTGAGGCTGAGCTTAAACACATATTGTTTTCCCTCGAGATCCAACACTTCACGTGGGAATTCTTGTGTGTTAGGGTCAACTGAATTAAACAGCTTATTGGCTGAAGTACCAAGCACACACTCACTAAGTCTGTCCAGGAAAACACACGTGACAATACCGGTACTATCACGCACATTAAGATGTAGTTTGAATCTGCGAGCAAAAAATTTAAATTGCAGTAATTGATATCACAACAAATTTGCACAATCAGAGATCAATATAAATCTGCCTTACAGCATAAGAGTTGTCCCGGACTCTGGCTTGCACTATCCACATGTGTAAATTCCATCAACCGGTGTGACCTTCTTGGAGCATGACTTGCATCCGAAGTAAAACCATCCACTCATTCTATCCACAGATTCAATTCTGCCAAGTAGTGTCATCTTGTATCCCTGTGTACTAAGCACATTAGGTGTTAACTCCTGAATACAACATGTACTAATAAAAATACATTGTACATGTATTACCAGTTTTTCAGTGGCCCATTCAGCACTTAAAATACGTTCAACTGTCTTGCGATTTTCAAACATTTCATCCTCTTGTGTTTTAACCTTGGCACATGGTTGAGTCTTAAT
>JAYMSW010001697.1:0-15623 GCA_036897725.1 Erodium texanum | reverse complement strand
AAACTTCCCACCAATGTTACGTATAGTCAATGATATACATTACAAACTTTTGATCAGATCGGGCAACGGTTTTTGCAGTACCCAATCTAAGGAAATGATATCTCTCGACTCTCATTGAACGAACTCTGTATCGCATACTACCAGCCATCCTGAGGGATCCTCATTCCATACGACCCATGTCGGCTGCTCCCCTATGCTTGCGTTGCCCACCTCCACCCTACCAACCGGTTCCCCAGCCACCTTGCATCGGTAGCCATGTAGGGTGATCCTGGGCGCTAGCTTGTCGTGGTCCGACGTTGCCGGCTCTGGCCCAGGAGTCCTCCGGCTTCCCTTGCCACCGTCCGCCCGTAGCTCTAGCCGGCGCCGTCTAGATTCGTTTTGGACCGTCAGGTTAGCTATTGAGTAGTCCGAACGTCGTGTTTCTCACTACTAGAGAATTGCTTGAGTGTATTGGTGGATCAGTGTTCATTTTGTTGTATATTGTAGTAATGTTTTGTGTTTAGTTAATTTTATGCCAGCTTCGGCTAATATTGGTGCTAGCTTAGTCTGGTTGTAAGTGTAAGATTAGGCTGGATTAGAATACCAACTTTGACTGGGTTCAGGAGTCAGATTAGGTCTGGCTTTGACGCGTTTTTAGCATTGTAGGTCCTTGCGTCTAAGACTAGTGGTATACAATACGAGAGATTTGTTCGATGAGAATTGCGAGAATTTATTTCGCCAGACCAGGTTCTATAAAGATCTTTGCCTAGTCCAATCAATAGTTTATTATATATATCTTTGAATATATCGGTGTTAAACTTTATTTAAAAAAATAATGAAAATTGCTACATCCGACACTCCGTACTCCATAGGAACTGCTACATTTTGGAATATATTATCAGCTGTGAAACTATCTTCTTTTTGAGGGTGTGAATGGTGATTGTATGATTTCCGAGATTTGCGGCATATTACAGGAGAGAGTCAACAAAATAGGTTTTTCATTTTTGGATATTTTGACTGGGGGAACTTATAAATAAATAAATAAAAAGTTTTTCATTGTATTGAATTTCAACATAAAGAAAATGTGAAGCTGTTAAAAAAGAGCTAGTATTTGATAATTGAAGATTTTTAGTTGGTAAACAGAGATTAAGTTATCTGTAACATTATTTTTTAGTTTAGTATTAAAATTAAATATTAATTAATAACAATAATGCTAAATAGAGATTAAGTGACCAGTAACACTACTTTTTTTTTTAACAGAGTTTAGTATTAAATTAAACATGAATTAGAAGACTAAAGCCATTCTGTAAGTGTAGTAGTTAAACCCACAAGAGAAAACAAATATGGCTGGAAACTTGTGCTCACTGGCCACACTAATTTAGTGATATGAAACTAAATAATTAACCAAATGAGTCAAGGAACAAGTGGACTCACAAACCTGGGAATTTGTTAATTATGTGTACTAATTAAACAAGCTGATTAACAATTAATAAGACACAGGTGAGAGAGAGGCAGAGCAACCCATATATGCCTGTCGTAGAATGTGGATAGCACTCTTATCCACATATATTCGCTTTACGTGTAACGTTCAATGTTATAATAAGTTCAAGAACAATATAATAATAAATTTATGATTAAAATTCAGTACACTGTGTTTAAAGTTAAAGACCTTGAGAAATGATATTGCAAACACAAACATAATTACTCGGCATTTGATAACATAATAATAAATATTGTAAAAGTATAAACAATGAAATTAATACTAATATATTGTCAGAAGCAATTCATGCAAATTACTACACGAACTTATAATTTTGATATTGAATTATATTTACTTTAACATGGAAAAACAAGAACAATAAAGTGTAAAATCTTTTACCCTATCTTATAGCTTTATGATCCACCATTAGTCATACTGATTTTGAACCTTTATGACTTTTTTGTCTCTCTTTTCAGGACTTTTAAAACATAGATATTCTACAAAGCTATACAAAGAGCCATAAATTGCATTCAAAAGAGGGTCGCCACTAATTAAGAGCTAAAAAGTTTGTTTCATGATTGAAATATATATAATAAAAAGAAGTTATCTAATTCCAATCCCACTAACATAATTAACCCATGACCAAGACCCACAAATTTCAAAACAGATACATTTAAATCTTCACAATCACATAGTTTCTCATTAGGGTTCAGGGCTTAATTAATCCTTGTTCACCGGACAGAACCACAGCAAAACAACCAAAACTACAAGTACAAAAAACAAATCTATGAGTTTTGACAACCTCACTACTCTCAACAACAAAAACAGTTGACTATTAACACTTCACTAGCTCTCTCTCCATGCATACAAATAGCTCTGGTGTCAAGGAATAGAAAATACCATTCAGCAAGGCACAATCCAAAAAAATATTGTAATGTTGTTAAAAAGGAGCACAAACTGTGTCTCTGTTATGAGAAGAACAATAGACAACATGACTATTTTCAACCCCATGCAGACCTTACAAAAAATATTTGACCACAATTATTCGGGATTCATTGGAAAATATACATATTACCTTACCCTTGCAACTCTTTTCTAGACAATTAGGACATGTTAGTTATAGTAATCAATATACACTTCCCCTCCTGGAAACAAACTATTCCTAGAACTCGACAGCTCAAACCCCTAGCTCAGATTGGATAGTGGAACAACTCTGGATTCCTAAAAAAACAAGGAAAAGAGTATAATAATTTCTACTTCTGTCCAATGCTCCACATACAACTGAGAAAGAAAAAAAAACGATCAATCCAATTATATCTCACCCGTGTTATGATACAAAGTTCCTTTTCAAAAGAAATAATTTGTTACCTTGCCTTCTAATTTTCTTCAATGGCTGTTTCATCTTTAATAAGTGTGTAATGTAACTATTCAGAGGCCACTCTGCAATAGACAAAATGGTTATAAGAATCAACATTAAGCGAATATGGTTGTATCCACAAACATATTTAAAGGAGGTGTCTCAATAACCGAAGAATTTATTTTCCTAAATGAACCAAAAAAAAAAAAAGATCAACGGGTCAATGCATGCATGATCTATGAAGACAACAACATTTATGAAATTATATTGGAAAGATATAGATGGGTACCTCAAGGAATTTGAAGACATAAATGCAACAAGATCACTTCAAACTCTCCATGACAACCAACTGAAGAGAATATAAAAACTATACATTCCAGCATTTCAGCCTGCGACCTTTATCGCACACATTTCATCAAATTTTGAGCTCTTATGCTGAAACAAAATTGTTTGTACAATAAACATCATTATGCACAGATAATGGGAGAAGATGTAGTAACTGAATGCAAAACATGACAGAAATAGGGTACTAGCCTACTAGGCCTCAAGGAACGATGAAATCAATATTGTTTGTATTACCTTACTTTTCTTGTGTCTGTGTATGTCATTCGTATCTTCATCTCCATCATGCTTCCTTTTCTGAAACCAGGTAAAGACAAAAATAGATTCATACATGGCAGCCCATTGAAACATTTGATAAACATCCAAAGTTTAACCAAGAAGAGCATTTTCTTAAAACAATGAAGGAAAAAGTGGTCCAGGAATTGTATCAAGAGGGCTGACACTAGTACTTATTCTGTGTCTGATTTCACCATGCTTATATTCCAAGACATGCAAGAGATGCGTATTTCCTAGTTTAAAAGAGATGGTCACTCATGCATGGAGCCAGGAAAACATAAAAATAAAATAAAATCATAGCAACATGGGACTTCCACAACTTTTTATTTTTCACAAAGTTTAACAAGAGATTAAGTTCCCTACCTTATCATGCTTCTTCTTTGATTGATCAGCACCTGACTCGTGATTCCCGCTTTTATCCTTTTTCTTGTCCTTGTCTTTGTCTTTACTTCTATCTTTATGGCGGTGCTTGTGTTTCCTACGCTCTTTATCCTTATCCTTGTCCCTGTCTTTGTGCTTCTTATGCTTTCTCTCCTTTTCCTTGCTCTCACTTTTTGATTTGCCTGCAATGGTAGGAACCCCTTTTTCTCCCTGATGGAGAAGTCAAACAAATGAGAGGCCCGACTAAATAACACCCTAGAACAAACATGCAAAGGCAGAGTAACAACACACTACACATTATATTTGCAACTAAATTTCAAAGCAGTAGAATCCTTACAGAAGGCAAATCAATAGGAGCCGTGTCCCTAAACTGGAAGGCCTCCCTGAGAATGTTTAAGTCAAAAGGCAGTATGCGTGCAGCTGTATCTCTTGAATATGAAGCATTCTGAATGAGCTGATCCAATTGCATACCTTCACCTTTTCTGATTTCCGTTTCACCAACCACATTATGAAGATAGTGCGTGTCTGAAATTGATAACGGAAGTGACTTCTTGCAGAAAAATTCGTGATGGGGCACTAACTTGTAATGAGTTATAAGATCTAAAGCACCAGTCAATTCCCTAGGTCCTGAAGTTTCAAATAGGGTGGTAGATCATCAGTTTATATATGGAAAAAGTGTGTCACAAATCACAACATAAGTACCCAAAGTACAACGCAAACACAATACAAATAAGAAAAGACACCCGCTACTTTAATGAAGCAATAAATATCATATAACCTCTAAACAGTATGCATATAAGCTTTCAGGAAGCACTGGTTATTTGGAAATTTACAGTATTCTTCCACTTTCAAGCCAACTTCATGTAATAGACAAGCTAACACTTGTAACTATCACATCAAGAATAGAACCCTCCAGCAGGACATATAGGTTAAGCCAGTATTTTAAGCATTCCATATAAGACTACATCCTAATGCAACATAATATGCAAAGGATACCGTAAAATTATTTTTGACATACCACATTACAAAAACGTAAAATAACCTATTGAGGTAATGGGATACATATATAGAGTTTTCAACACATGCCATTTAAAATATGATTAAGAAGATGGGGAAAATCATACCTCTACCAAATTTCTTTGCTTCCGGATCCATTGATCAGTGTTTCTTACAATAGGATAACATAATCAGCTGCAATTTCAAACAAGGCGAAAATCAGCTACAATTTCAAACACAAATCCAAAATCATCCACAACTATTCTCCACCCCAGGGTCAAGATTTTAATCAACTTATCATACAAGATTCAAGTGTATAGTTCCAAAATGTTCCCGAACTTCAAGGTGGCATATGGCTGATGGTTCATATCACTGAGATTCAAGTATGCATGAAACACCACTATCATACAATAATGCAGCTAATGCCATTCAGCAATGTAACTGTACTGATGCTAAAAACAGGATACGGCATTTACAATCATGAAATTTCGATTTTGATAGCACAACAACATTAAAAAGCAAAAGAGAGGAGAAGAAGAAAAACAAATGTTTCTGAACTGGGTTTGAGTTATACCCCAGACATAGATCGAACCCAAAAAGAAAAATCTCTTTTTTCCGATCACAAGAGGAAAGACCAACAACTTCGAACTGCAATTCCTCTTATTGTTCCTCTTCCGACCACAGCGCACTTCTCCAACTAAACCGTCGCACAACAAGCTCAGAAAAACCCAACCCTCTCTCTCTCTCTCCCTCCCTCCCTCCCTCTATATCTCTACATAAACAAGCAATTCCAATATAAGAAGCTTGAAAAACTGAAATCGCATTCCATTTCTGGACAAGCTCGTGTGTGCATAAATCACGAACGACAACACCCAATGGATAATTCACCTGTTGATTTCGAAGTTTTGGAGATTTTGTCGTGGAATTGGATAAGGAAACAAGTACTTGAGAATGATTCGGGTACGAAATTAGAGGGATAGGATGACAAATTTGGGTTGTGAAGCAGCGAAAGAGCAGTTTAGGGTTTGGGTTTTGGAACGAAACAAGCTCGATTTGGGGGGCTTTCTAGTTTCAGGCTTTTTGGTCTGTGTCTGGGCTCGATTTGGTACTTTATTAATCGATTATACTCGTATGAAGGTAGAGGATAAAGAGTGGGTTTCTAATTCCCTGCACCCACGCATTCTTGTATTTCCTGTGCAACCGCTCTCTGAGGCCATCATTGCCGTCCGATAAGTTATACCCGCCAAAATTAACTCCATATTTCTGCGGGAAGGACACGGTGTCGTTTTCGGAACCCGCCTTCCCAAACCTAGTGATGTCCATTCAATGATGTTTCTGCTAATTTGTGTATCTGATAAGTGACATGTAACTGATGCGTTGACTTTGATGCTTTTTTTTAATACGTTGACTTTGATGTTAAATGTGATCTAGAGCATGAGTCAAGTACAAACCTATACCAAAATTCAAATCGTGAAGGAATCACCTCCGGGAAAAAATAGATCTTTTAAGGTTACATCTAGTCATCATCAAGGTACTCAACACAAAATTTTGGGAGATTTTTTAAATCTAGAAAAAACAAAGATTGAATATCGAGATAAAATCTGACGGTTGAGATCACTCGTCATCAGAATCATCAGCTTCCACAGCAGCTGAGTTGAGAGCATTCATCCTCTCAATCAGATTTGCCTTCCTCTCCTCGTATGTTAGCTTCTTAGGATTGAACCTGAAGTCAGAATCAAAAAGCCAGAAGCCACATTACAAAATAGTAAACATAAATACAACAAGGAAATGTAACTAAAATAAATGAATCAGTGTCACTAAACATTACAGATTGATTTGGAAATTAGAATGTAATAGACATAAAGTTTCATAATTAAATTATTCGAAGATTAATGAAAATTTGTAAGCATGTTAAAAACAAGAAACTTATAATAGATAAATAAGCAATACCTCTTGTGTTCCTTTAGAGGTTCCTTCGATCCCTTCTTCATTGTGGGGTCAGCACGAATAGCAGCGTGCACCTTCTTGTATAGTGCCTCGATGTTATCTGCATCAATTCCTCGCTTGATGTACTGACTGAACTGAGACTGATACTTCTCAGGTTCATCTTCAAGCAGCAACTGCATGTAGCAGGGGAAAAAAAAGTGAACACAAATTCTCTAATATCTTAAACTAGACTTTATATATGAACCAAAACGTAATCTGAGAGATTGTACATACATTCATGTATGCAGCGACATGCCCACCATAGATGTACTTGCGGTGAACTTCAGCATCAAGTTGCTTGCCCTCCTTGTCAAATCCAGCAAACCTCTTCTCACCGTGAGGAATATCAAGTCCACCATCCAATGCTCCCTGAGGAAGTCAAGCACCAAAAATCTAAAAATTAGCCAAGGTCAAAATCATCATATAAAAAGCAATCATATGGGTAATTTGTGAACAGCACAAACACTATATACTATGAGATGGTGAGTTTTGGCAAGCATAATATACCTTAAGAGCACCAAAAACAGAGTTTCCAGTTGTTGTTCTGATGAGACCAACATCAAGGAGAGCACGGAATGGTCTTCTGCTTTCTGCTGGTTCAACAGAGAAATCTTCTCCAGTTGCCTGTCAATGACCATTAAAAATATTATATATCACCCAAAATAACACGAGATATCAAAAATAAGTTCAAGAGATGTAGTGCTACCTCAACATTACCCTCGTACTCCTCATCCATCTCAAGCATCTTCAGAACACGGCGGGCCAACAATAATCCAGTACAGTAAGCTGTGTTGACAAGAGACTTAGGACAGCTCCAACTAACTAAATCGCTAGTTTAAAATTTAAGCAAAGGAGCATCATACCAGCAGCATAGTTAGTGAGGCCCACTTCAAGACCAAATTGGGGCAGCTCATGAGAATAAGCAGCTGCAAGGACCATATCACCAGCAATACTGGCAGATGTGATTTGTGCAATTATGTCCTTGTTTGTCTGAAGATAGTGTTAAGGTGAATATTAATATAAAATAAGATTACAAGAAAACAGCAAGCGACAAGCTAAAACTTAGGATAAATCAATAAAGAGAGCTAAATAGACAAAAGGGTTTCGGAGGATACAAATCGAACGACGAAACGATATTTCGGAGTATTGTATTTGTTCTTGTCCTGGTTGATCAAGCGAATTCTGGCCCTGTAGTCTGTCTTGCCCTCTAAAAATAAAATCATACAGTAAGCCGTAAGCGCTGTATGAAAAAATAGCAACATCAATATGAAGCAGACCAGAGAAATAGCATACCTCGTCTTCTTTTGTACTTGACCTGGAACCGCTTGAAGTAAGCCCTAGACTTTTGAGGCTTGATGTACGGCTATACACAATAACAAAATTTGTGAGAACAAAAACTAGCAAGTGGATTAATAGGAAAATCAGTGCATCAAATACTGTAATTTTAACACCAATTACATCCAGGAATAGTTTGAAATTAAAGCCACATTTTCTAAATTACAAGCCAAACAGTAGAAAACCCCAATTTAGGGAAAATTCAGCTTGCATATTCATATAAATTCAATTCCAATCAAAGGTGCTACATAGTAACAGAAATGACAATGAACTCCTGTGATCTATTGCAGCAATATTATTGAATAAAAATGCTTTCAATTTAGCAGTTCCAATCAATATAAAAACAACTATGCGAACATAGATTATAGCATCAATTAAGAAAATAGTATCAAACATTCGATTCCGGAGATAAATATGTGATTACATTAGCAAAATACAAAGCATACAAACTGATAATCTGAGATAAGCTTGGCTGCAGGAACCGAAACAAATAATAGAGAAATTGAAGTTGGGTTTGAATTTTCATATACTGAATAAGAACAATGCACAGCATATCGTTTCCTGGGCAGCCAAATAAAGAAACGTGGGGCTAAAGAGAAACGAACAGAAGATAGAAAAAAAAGGGTCACGGAGATGAAACCGAGAGACTCACCATTGTTGCAGCGTAGGTCGAGCCCGAGGACGATGGAGAAGAGTGAGAGGTAAAAACAGGTAAGGGAGAGAGAGCTCTCAAATACCAAAACCCTAGTGACTTCAGCGATGAAAACCAACGGCCACGATGCGTTCTGAATGAGATGTATTGTCTGTACGGAGATGATGCTTGAAACAATGGCCCAAATTATGAAGCCCAAACAGGTCAAGTTTGTACCGCTTGGGCCCATTTGAGTTGGGCCTACAACGTGATTTTCGACACTAAAAAGAATAAAACGACAGCGTGAGGAATAACCACTAAGCAATCATTGAATAGAAGTCAACAGTCTAGATTGACCGGTCAGGTTTGGGGCCCATGCCATGCAACCAATCACATTCTGACACGTCAGGGTCCACGAAAGCTTCTTCTTCTCCATCCTCCCCAGTCCCTTCCTCTTTCTCCGAATTCGAGACCTTTAATCGGTGAATTCGGTCCCTGCTCGTCTCTTGCCCTAACCTAATTGCCGCCGATTCAAGGTAATTGTTTGCTTGATTTTTGGTTTGATCGACCATTTTCTCTGTGTAGATCGGTTTCGGAATCGGCGTTGTATTCGATTTCTTTAGGCTAATTTCAATCTAATGGTGGTGCAGAGGGTTTGAATTCAAGGGGGCGATCATGTTGAACAGGCTTTTCGGGAAACCTAAGCAGGAGACCAATGCTCTCACAACGTTGGACAAGTTAAACGAGGTCATCAACGCTTCTCTGTTCATTGAATGAGCTTAATTTAGGTTTACACGCTCAAATTAGGTTTAATTTGTGCTATAACCAATGTTGATTCTGTTTGTACTCTGCATTTAGATGCTAGATTATGATTTTGGATATCCAATTTTTGAACTATATAGCTTTACAGACTTGCAAGCTCAATTCATAAAACTAGGAATGTTAAGATTAATCTTTTTTCATGGCTGTTTCGATTTTTTGTATCACTTAAAATCGCATTCTTCTCTCTGTATGGATTATTTGGGATGTTTCTTGGGAACCTTGGACAGTTCTTTGATGACTCATGTACCTTTTTTGATAGAATGTTGTTCTTCTCATTTTGAATATCTATTGCTATGTGTATGGATGTATCAATTTGATGCCTGTCGTCTCATGTTTCCATTAATTTCCATATTCCTAAAACGTAATCATCTTCCTGCCCATGTTCTGCAGACACTTGAAATGTTAGAGAAAAAGGAAAAGGTGCTCATAAAGAAAGCCTCTGCAGAGGTCGAAAAGGCCAAGGAATTTACTAGAGCAAAGAACAAAAGAGGTATGCGTGTGATGACTACTCATGTTGGATTTTTTTTAAGGAAATGCAGCTAAGTTGTTTTGATAGGATATTTGTCAAGTTGTAGCCTTCAAGTTCTCTTATTGCATTTAAATTTCTGCATCACTGCTGTAATTAACTATTTGTGGGTTTGTTCATCGTCTTCTTTGATCGCTTGTGCAACATTGTCGTATATTGTTCACATGCATTCAAATTTCTGCATTTGTACTGTAATTAGCGATTTGTGGGTTTGCCTGCTGTCTTCTTTGATTGCTTCTGCAGCATTGTCATATATTGTTCATTTTGGAATCAGTTGGATCTTTCTTTTGCATATAAGTTTCTTATGTATCATGCAAATGTATGTACCCCAGGAGTTCTTGGGTTATTATTGTAGGATCTTTTCATGATTTTCAAAGAGGGGCAAAATCTGTGATAAATTTGGAGTTCCTATCAATAACCAACTCCACTTGTGAAATTTTTTGTTCCTTGTTTCGAAGTCCTAAGTAGCATGTTTGTCAACATAACTCATAGTAACAGTGCTTCCATCACTTCCCTTTCCTCTACCTTCTACCATATTCATCAGTCCCTCTGCAGTCACAATCAACAAATTCATGATAAATTGCATCATAACTTACTGCAAAGTTTTATGCTGCTGCTCATACCAACAATCATTCATCGATCATCTCTGAGTATGGTTCTATTTTTCCATCATTGTTTCCATGTGTTCCAACGTACGTAATAAATCAGCCTCGCCTATTTCTTAGAACCTTCTATTTCGATGAAGTATTAGACTTTTTTGGAAAATTTACTCCCTCGTCATTTTTGTTGTGTTACAGTTTATTTTTCAAGTCTTCGTTCATTTGTTTTCTAAGTTGTGATTGTTCATGCAGCGGCTATACAATGTCTCAAGAGGAAGAGGTTGTATGAACAGCAGATAGAGCAGCTTGGAAATTTCCAGCTTCGAATCCATGATCAGGTGACATAAACAATATGTTGGTTACAATTAGAAGTACTCCTACAAGGAGAGAGTTCTATTGGAATCCATCCACCTAAGATCATCTTTTGCGCATGCCTTTTCACTTGCATCAATCTTGCAGATGATAATGTTAGAGGGTGCCAAAGCCACAACCGAGACTGTAGATGCATTGAGATCTGGAGCGGCTACAATGAAGGCAATGCAAAAAGCAACGTGAGTAATGGTTTCATTTTCTATACTCATCCCCATAGTTATTTATGGCTCATATGTCTTACATTTTGCAGGAACATTGATGATGTTGATAAGACAATGGATGAGATCAACGAGCAGACTGAGAACATGAAGCAAATTCAGGAAGCATTGTCAACTCCAATTGGTGCAGCTGCTGATTTTGATGAGGTACCTTTTAGGCTTTTTCTTCCTTTGTTCCGTTCTTATCATTGTAAACATACTTATTTTACTCATTCTCTGTCATCCAGGATGAGCTGGAAGCAGAGCTTGAAGAATTGGAAGGAGCTGAGCTGGAGGAAGAGCTTCTTCAGCCTGCAACTACTGCTCCTCCCGCTGCTGTGCACGTGCCAGCTGGCAGGCAGCAAGCACGCCCAGTTCCTCAAAAACGCACAGCTGAGGAAGATGAACTAGCCGCATTGCAGGCTGAGATGGCACTTTGAGCAGGTCTGGCTTAAGTCTCATATTTGACTTCTTACCTAAATTAAGGGTTTAAGTTTTAATCCTCGATTTTCCACCATTAGCTCTCAAAATGTTCTTGTGTGCTCTAATACTCATGTAGTTCTGCGTTCTAGCTAACTTATGGAAGGATATTGTTCATAATTCATGTTTAAGTTACTAATTAGATTGTAAACTTGGCACCTATTGTCTGCCATTTTAGGGAAGCAGAACACTGATTTTTGGACAGATGAAATATTTGATTAATTCTTCTAGAATATATTAGATTGGGTTAATTACGCTCGGCTACCTCCAACTAAGGGTCAGTTTCATATAACTATACCTAAGTTGGGAATTACTTTGGCAACTCCCCCTACTTTCATTTTTATTTTCACTGTTAGAAAATCAGAAGTTTACTGTTTTCTTTTTTGAAAATGACAAAATTACCCTCTGATTTGAAACAAAACACTTGTACCCAGTGTTAGTACTAATAAATTCGTTCTGAACTTTTGCAGGTATTTTTCTGTGTGACAGATATCTTTCTGTGAAGATTCGATCTGGTTTCTGCTACATTTACCTTCAACCAGATTTGTGTATAGATTCACTCGTACTAGTTCCTTCGAAATCTAGTCATCACATTGAAATCTAGTCCTTGTGTTTTGATAATCTGTGTTTTCTTTGACTGGCGTGTAATTGTGTATATATGCAAGTTGAAATATGATCATTGGCAACATTCTTGTATTGCACATTTACTATTATGACTGAAATGTAATAAAAATCATCGTAATTTGAACCCGAAAACCATGAGTTGGAAATCAAACAGCCTAGTTTTCAAGTATGATTCAGACATTATTTTTTTTTTGGGTGGAACCAGCAAGTCAAGATAGTGACTCATCCTGGTACTGATTCATAATTCAAAACGAATCATTTTAACTTAAGTTGACCGTAACCTTAATGGGCTGGGAAATGGGAGGACACAAGACCCTTTACTTGTTGACCTTCCTTCCATTTCCATTGACAAAAAATAAGAACCCATATCTTCCTATATCATTGCATCCAAGATTTTGTTTCTAGTCAAATTTCGATTCAAGCAATTGAACCGATAAAAGTTTCTGCCGACTTAAACAGAGATATCGAGTTAATATCAAAGTTCTATATCTGACAAACGATTAATTTACTTGTAGGCCACGTTTAACTTTGCTTGGTTTCTAAATTCCACCCAAGACCATATTCAAAAGTTAAAAGCTGATATGCAGAAGATTTCAAATATGCCCATTTACTTGAGTAAGAAAGTCATTTGTGAAACATCATAACACTATCACCATAGCTATCAATGTTAGAGTAACAATTCTTATTCTTTTTACATTTTTATTTTTTAATTCATGACATCATTCTGATCTTAATAAAATAAAGTCGACTTAAACTTTTTTAAATATCTATATTTTTTTATTTACGTGATTCTTACTATCCGATTTAAACAACGATGTTATTGTCATAATGATTTGTGGAGCAACTCCATCTTCAACATCCTCGTCTCCATCAAGAGATAGCTAGGCACTCGAACAACATTAAAAATGAAAAAGAATTGAAGACCAACACACGTATTTTGGGGGTCATTGTTGCTTCCCCCAAAATTACTGCCAACTAACCGCACTTAACTAATAAACAAACGGATTTAAACACCCAAATAATTATACTAAACCCTATGTCTTAATCAAGTGTTCATAGGTTGATTACTATTTTATTAATCACCCAACCTAGTGTGTGAAGAGATGACGATATGGTGAATATTTAATCTAAATTATTTATCTAAAAGTGAATGAGAAGCAATGTGAAGTTCTATCTTTGAAACTACGGAAATATATATACATTAATATTCTGAGATGAAATTTTGTTTACTATATAACTACGTTGGTTTCAATTATGAGATAATTGTACAAGCATACTGTGTGATTGACAATTTTATCAAATTGGTATCTTATATTAAAAGGTATTGCAAGTTGTACGGTTTGGTTTGATTTTTTTATGATGTATGTTATGAAGTATGAAGAGGTATAAATACATAACATCCTCATTTTCTAAAAATACTATAAATCATTTAAAAGTTTTAAAAAAAAATCTTTAAACAAGTATCAATTTTTCACTTCAATAAAAGATATGATAAAAATACAAGATAAATTGATTGTTTTTAATTATGAAGTGCTAAGTTATGTTCTTTACAAAAAAAAAGTGCTAAATTATGTTGTTTCAAGGGGAGCAAAATTATCTATCAATGTATAATACCAACTTTGTAACGCTTACTGACTTGTCATATGTATTAATTACCCAACTTTTTTTACAATTATTTTTTGAATTATTTATGGACTAATATAAATTTGCTACTTCCTAGCTACAAGCTAATCTGACTTTTTTTACAATTATTTTTTGAATTATTTAGAACTTATTTAAATTTGTTACTCCCTAGCTACAAGCTAATCTAAAACTTGGGAGAAAAAGATTCAATTCCTATGGTTCCTCAAAACCATTAATAGGGTTGCTACTACTTTCCTTTTTCATCAACAATTGGGAGTAAAATGAAATGGGAAATCAAAATCTAGAAATAGAACTAGAAGTAGATATTTTTAGCTATATAGAGCAAAGAAAAGAAAAGGCTAAGCCACAAACCACAATCACTATTCAAAGCATCAATGAGGAGAAAAAAGCCCCAACTGTCCATAGAAGATCACACACATTATCAACCCTTCCCTTATCATTTCCAATCATATCCATACACTTTGATTTGATGTTTCATCACCTACACCTCCTTTTGGTAAAACCCAATTAGCTATATCTACATTACTTGATTTACAAGCTATACACACTAAGGTTCATCTTTTTTAGTTAAAACATAATCAAAATCCAAGGCCATAAATAATTGGGAGATTAGAGACAATAAACATATCATAAATATATTAATTACATTGATAAGAACAATAATTCAAAACAAGATCATTAGCAACTGTTTACAATGATTAACAAGATCAGTAACCTACCTATATAATATATTACTAGGCAAACAGCAGAGTGAACACTAATCAAAATAAGGGGTTACTAATGGAACAACCATTATCTTCTGCTAAACCTTACCTTAAAACAAAATATACTTGAAAAAAAGAAGAAAAGTTGGCATATTTTTTTAACCATCCCCACAAATCTTGCTGTTCTGTTCCGAATCTTAAGCTTGTCTGAGAAAATTACCCAAAAAAGAGATGCTTCTCTTCACCCACACCATGCCCAGCACCGTATCACCATCTGAATTAATCAAAAGTATTTACAGAATTGCCACTTTAATCAAAAGCTTAGATCCACCATCCATGTCTTCTTCCTCCTTCGAGCACTATTCACAATATCAGAGGACATTTGAATTTTTGACACCAACCCAGAAAAGATCACAGCTTTCAGAAACCCTAAACATTGAAGATTCATTTCAGAAGCTCCGAAACCCACCCCAAATCAGGATCAGCACCGGCGGATTCACCCGGGTCGACCCGCTCCAGCGGGTTCTCCTTGCTCAGCTTTTCGAACATCCTGACCCGCAAGTTCCTACCTGATTCGACCCGTTCCATGGCGGGCTCTTCCTGTACGGTGTCCCAGAAATCTGGGTTTCCGACGGCCCGGCGCGTGAAGGTCTGGGTCGGGGTGCTGGGTAGGCTGCAGAAACCGGGTCGGATCATGGATCCTCCTGGAGAACCGTATACAGGTGACCCCAACCCGACCTGAACGTTCCAGGAAGAGGGCATGGACTTTCCGGACTTCACAATACCAAGCTGCAAGTTCCGGAGCGAAGAAACCATGTCATGGATCGAACCGGAACCCGAGCCCAGAGAGCGACTCAGCGGTTGGGTCATAGGCGACATGGGCGGCGACCCA
>JAYMSW010001696.1:0-15629 GCA_036897725.1 Erodium texanum | reverse complement strand
GGAGCGGCTCGTGAGCGTGTGGCTCTACAACTCGCTCAATTCGATTCATGGCAATGCCAAAAGAATCGATGCTTTCTGGAATGACACCCAGCAGGAGTTCAGCTCCATTGCATCCCCCGGGGACCCGCACCGGACTTTGAAATAGTTGAAGGACCATTTCCGGTTAGTGAATGGGTTGTGCCAGAAGTTCAATGACTATTATCTCCGGACAGTGTGCCTCAACTGAAGCGGAAGATCTGATGAACAGATCATGGATGAGATTGTTAAGAAAGTAGCTAGAGATAAGGTTTTCCGTGAAGTCCCCCGGGTGGTAGTCTCTCGCGAACCTGATTATAGTAAGATTCGTGATGAAATCAGAGATGCGATTCGATGGAAAGTGAGGACCCTCGTTGTATTGGAACATGTTTGGGCTGAGTTTGATCTTGATCTTATAGGACTTGCTTCTCCGGGATCTCGTGAGGGCTACAAAATTCTTATTACTTCGCAGAGCGAAGATGTGTGCAGGAACATGGGAAGCTCACAAAACTTGGTGGTTGAGCACTTGCAGCCAAAAGAGGCATCGGATCTGTTTTGGATCAAGGATGGGACTGACAAGACCAGCAGGATAGAAAGTCTTGAAAAACTGTTTATACAAGACCAGATTTTAGCGGAATGCAAAGGTCTGCCGAGAGCTTTGGTTCTGGCCGCAGCACAGTTAGCCAGAGGAGAGAAGCTTCCGTGGGATGGCGCACTTCAGCAACTAAGTAGAGCCAAGTCCAGCTATGCAGCATTGCAAAGCCGGGAGGCTAAGGTGCTGTTCTTGCTGTGCTGCATATTTAAACCCGATCAAGATATTCCCATTGAGAGTTTAGTGAGGTTTGGTACGTGTTTAGACGTCTTCGGTAGCTGCCTTTCAATAAGGAAAGCAAGAATTGAAGCTCATTCTTTGGTTGATAATCTCAGATCATCTTCCCTCCTATCCGATGGCAAAAAGAAAGAGTGTGTGAAGATTAATGTTGCGCTTGAATTGGCTATGAGAGTTGTAGCTGAGAAAGATGAATATGGTCTCATTGATACTGTGAAATGGTACCAGCAACAGCCATCTACGTTTGAAGGGCTGCAGCAACCCAAGTTCCTGGACTTGTCCACCGTCTCCAGTACTGAATCACTGGCAGGACTAGTGCGGTTCAACGATAATCTTCATGCCTTATCTCTAAGTCATTGTCAGCTGCAAGGGAAAGATCTATCTTGTATTGGAGCCTTGGAGCAGCAACAAATATTGAGTTTCGCACATTCTGACATCGAGGAGCTGACTTGTGAAATCAAGCTACCTCCTACTCTCAGATTGTTGGACTTAACCAAATGCAAGCGTCTCAAAACAATTTCCCCGGGCGCGGGCTTGCCTTTGCTGGAAGAGCTGTACACGCTTGGCACTTCTGTGGAATGGGAAATCCACGAGGATGGAAAGCAGGCAAGCAATGCAAGTGTAAGCGAATTAGCCAAATCATTGAGGCTCACAAGTCTAACAGTTCACGTGCCTTTCCCTGAGCACCTCCCTGAAGGCTTGCTCCTTTGCGAAAACTTGACAAAATTCCAGATATTCATAGGCGATTTCTCCTGTGCTTGGGACGAATATCTCCATGGATTCACTAACAGACTGAGCCTTTGCCCTCCCCCGGAAGCTTATGCAGAGAAACCAGAGGTACTGTTACTATTTCATACATAAAGTTAACATAAAACTGGTGGGCCTAGTAGTCAAACTTGAACCCTGACTTAGATATTATTATCTATTTTGGATCTATCTCATATATGTCCACAGGTTTGGTCAAGTGAAATCGAGCCGGTTGAATCAGGTGTCCAAGTGCAGCCCGCCTCGGCTCTGATGCAACTATTCCGAGGGAAGAAACTAGACCAAGTTTCATTATTCCAAAACTTAAGCTCGCTAGAGTTTCACGCCTGTAACGACCTGGCGTACCTGTTTTCAGCAGCAACAGCTAGACAATTTGTGAAGCTCCATACACTGAAAATCATGAACTGCAAAATGGTTGTGGAGGTGATTGATAATGAGGGAGGAGATATGAAGTTCCCCGAATTACGCACCCTTGTACTCAAGAACCTCCCCCGTCTTGAGAGGTTTTGCGCGTCGGATGAGAAATTTCTCAATTTTTTTTGACATCGAAATTTGTCAACTTATAAATAAACCGACTTGTCCCAAAACCCATCATCTCCCAATGGTCCAAATCCGAAATGGTAGACTAGACGCGCGCGAGACTCAAAATCTGGAATTGACCTCACCAAGATCGTAGAAAACCTGCAAACCAGTCCCTTCCTTAGCCGGATTCAACTCTTCAGAACTTTCTTTTCTCAATTTATCCCCAATTTCTTTGCTGAACTGAGTTCTTCATCAATCACGTTTCTTTCGTCGTCTACTTCGCTCTTCCCTAGAGGTTACAGAAACAGAAAATTTAAAGCTCAACGACCAAGGGAGCTTATCTAGGGTTTGTGCTCGCCATGGAATGCTCACTGCCGAGTCACCCGCTCACGAATCATCACAATGAAGAGACAAACCTCGACTGCAGATCTCCAAGAGTCCATCGCGGGCTTGAAGTCAGCTTAAAGAAATTTTGGTCGATTTGGAGCTTTGCTGCCTCAGCATCTCGAGAAATAACAGGTTCAAATGCTTTCCGGCTCTCGATTTTGTTTATAACTCTTTGTTTTTGGATCGATTTGTTGAACTTGAATTCAAACTGAAATTGATCGACAGTTACAACTGAATTCGGTTCTAGTTTGGTATTATGAGTAAATTCAGTTTTTGTCCAAAGAAGTTCATGATGTTGGTCAGGGCTCTTTTACAGTGATTTTTTTTTTGGAGTTTGATGTTGCTTTGATTTCAGTTTCCCGAAAAAATGAGGAATTATTTGTCTAAATTCTCAAGTTAAGCATGCCAAAGGAAGAAGAGGGTAAAGTTGATGGAATGGAAAAGTTTGGAGGTCAAGATTGTCAATTAGGTTGTCTTGAACATTAATAAATTTTCTTAGCCCAATAAGCAAATGACAGTAATCAATCAAAAACATATTGTTAACTTTTAATTTAAAAAAATGACTTTTATTGGGTACCCCCAAACTTTAACCTCTGACTTTTGTCATGTTGCTGCCATGTCTGGATTTTTGAATTCATGAAAATTATTACTACACATGTAGTGTCAAGTTGCATTATGCTTATATAATTCATTAACCTCAAGACGTTGTGTTAACTTCCTTGTTTTCCCTGGCATTTTGCTGGATCAGTTTTGTACATCAAACCAAACTTCTGAACAAGGTTTGTTTGCAGGGTTGAGGATGCCAATATTTGACTCGGGAACAGAGAAATGGGTATCTCGGCTGCTGAAACGGATGGACAAAGCCATGGCGGAGAGTTTGGGACCAATGTATGAGCTCAGAGATGACGAAATTGTCAGAGACTTCAAGGCGATGAAGGAAGATCTTGAGAATATGAAGAAACAACTGGCTGGAGCCAATCTCTGGGAGAAGAACATTGTTTCCAGATTCCAAAGATTGGTGAAGGAGGTTCACGCATTCTGTATGGCTGCTCGAGAAAAGAAAGCCATACCAGAAGTGAGTTCAAAGTTGCAGCTCGTCATGGAATCTGCCAAGATCCTGCATGAATCTATTTCAACCATCCAGTTGTCTGGGGAACGCGATGCTGCTGATCAGCAGAGGAAAGATTGGACAGCGTATTTCAAGTCCAAGGAACCTCCTCGAGCTTGGGAGATGTCTCGAGACTGGTTGGAGCTAAGTATAGAAAAGCAGATCCATGATTCAGAGGCAGGTACTGGAGCTTTGGTTGCTCTGAGGAGTTGTTACAACAATCTGAAGAAGCTTCAGACGAGGCTCAGCCTGCTCTGTTTCTCAATTTTCCCGGACAATGCTGTTCTGAAGAAGAGGCTCCTGATTTACTGGTGGATTGGTGAGGGTTTAATCACAGCCAGCGGTGATTCTGGATCTGACAATTACAAGACGGCTGAGGAGGTTGGTGATGAGATCTTTGAGGAGCTCCTCAGAGAAGGCCTGGTTATGGCCGTGAAGGACGGTCCTGATTGCCCGGTTGTGAATAGGTGTAAGATGAACCCTTGGATTCGAGACATGCTGGTCTCGATTGCCAAAGAAGCTCACTTCTTTGATTTTGATTCCTCCGGTAAACCATCAGATTCTTTCTCAGAGTCTCGCCGTTCTTGCTTAATTTTAGGTAGTCAAAACTTTGCCCCTCCTCCTCCTTTTTCTTCTTCTCCTCCTACTCCTCCCATGAGTTCCAGTGATGGTAGCTCTCATGTCACCAAAGAAGAAGATATGTTAACTGTATTCAATCAGACTGAGAATATCATAGGGTTTAAACCTGACTGGCTTTCGAAATTGGAAAAGATTGAGGTTCTGCAGCTGGGAAGGTGGCACTACTGGTTTGAACATCACATTGAGGTAGAAGATGATGAGCAACTTTTCAAAGGCCTGGGGTCTCAGGAGCTCTTGAGGTACCTTGGTCTCCGGGGAATTTCCAGAATATTCACGCTTCCCTCTTCCATTTCCGGCCTTGTCAATCTTGAAATTCTTGATCTCAAGGCATGCCACAACTTGGAGAAACTGCCTGATATCTCGAGGTTGAGGAAGCTCACACATTTGGATCTTTCCGAGTGCTACCTGCTGGAGAGCATGCCTAAGGGTATTGGGAAGCTGACTTCTCTCCAAGTGCTCAAGGGTTTCGTCATAGGAAATTCACACAGGAATATGAGCAAACTCAATGATCTTGCCAAGTTGAAGAATCTGAGGAGGCTGAGCATATATCTTGGGAGGGATGCTGTTGTGAGAAGGCACGAGAGTGCTGCACTAAAAGAGATGTTGTCTCTTCGCTGCCTAGCAATTACTTGGGGGCCAAATCCTAAGAAACTGGATGAAGAAACTAAGGTGCCAAATCCTAAGAAACTGAATGAAGAAACTAAGGTGCCAAGTTTTAAGAAACTGACTGAAGAAACTAAGGTGTTAAAGCCTAAGAAACTGAACGAAAAAACTAAGGTGCCACTGTTGTTTCCACTCTCCTTGCCGGAAAGTCTGAGGAAGCTGGACCTGAGGGCCTTCCCTCTGAAAAAAGCACCGGAATGGTTGAAGCCCAGTCAGCTCAAAATGTTGGAGAAGCTCTACATAAAAGGAGGGGAGCTAAACAGGTTGGAATCAGATCAAAGTGAAAACTGGAGGGTTCAAATATTGTGCCTCAAGTTTCTGAATAATTTTGATATGGGATTGCAAGAGTTGAAGCAAACATTCCCAAGCCTGATGTGTTTGGAGAAATCCTACTGCTGTGGGGGTAGTATTGTTTGGCATAAAGGTGCGGCCGAGGAGGAATGCTCTGATGAAGCACTTGTGAGGCCTAATTTAGCTGCAGCCGTGACTGAGCAGTCCCGTGATGATGATAATGTGTCACCTGAAGGTGGAGCCAAGGAGGGGGAGATTACAGAAATTCCATGAGTATGTCATTGTGTTCGATCCAGATTCTTCAGAGCTCTGATAATCCTGGTATCATCGTTGCACCTTAACTTTCTATCCTTTAGTGTTTGATTATAGCTTCAGGTGGCCAGAATTTGATCAGTGATCAGCTTCTCATTACTGTATTTGGTATGTGTGCTGTTCTGCATTTGATTCATGTAGTCTACGGCTAAGTTATTGTTGTTGTGTGTTGTGTTTGGATTGTCTGTGTTCATGGCAACTGTTCTTTGTTCTCAATGTTATCTGATTATTATAATTCTTAATGAAGTGTGTCTGATGCAGTAATATTTTACTATGTTCATGATCTGATTCGAAGCTGATCCCAGAACCAAAATCTCTGGTTCTGTATCAGAAAAGGGCCTTCTTGCTGATCTACATTTCTCTAATCACAATTATCATTTTAGTTTTACTAAGAACAAATATAAATAGTGTTACCCATGCCTGGATTCAATCTGTCGATCTCATACTTAATGCTTGATTTTTCTATTAAAAAAAACATGTTTTTTTCTTAAGCAGTTAGCACAGTGATGTGCGTGATTGTGATTTGCAATCAAAATCTAGGACATGAGAGACAGCCCAATGCCAGAATTGCAGACTTTGGTATGACATTGGAGTCGGGCGTGTTACGCTGACAGGCCCTTCTTCCATGGATTTATCTCCAAACCCTTTCACACCTAAAACATAATCATTTGAGCAATTTTGTACACAGATAAGCGATCCCAACTCTGAATTGTTTAATACTTGTAGGGTCATCTTTGTAGATAATTGTTGGTTTCAATTTGTTATGTTCTGTGTCACTGTCAATATAGATGTAACTGGGAAAAGAACAGGAAGAAGAGAACAAAGGCCATGAATGGTCAGCTTAGGTACGTGCCTGCAATGCCATTCTACCAAAACACTGTTATAATATTAATAACCATTTTTGTGTCTCCTTCCTTCAAAACCATATAGATACAAATTTTAGCATTTTATCTCTTCCGTGTCAAGCTTTGAAAGCGAGAGATCGCTTGCGTATTGTATACTAATTTCGAGTCAAAGAGATGATTAATTTTTTTTTTATCAGAAAAATGCAAAAATATTAAGTTTGACCATTTGTCAAATCTTGGCACTACTAAAATTGGGGAGAGGGAATATTGAGATAAAACGTAAGGTGAGTATAATTGGACTTCTATCTAAAACCTTATTGCATAACCAACATCATTTTCAGCATCTTTACATGGTCTTGTTGACTTTTTTTTCAATCTTTTTTTGCCACTAAATCTCATACACACTTGACATGTATATGTATTTATAGGTCTTTGCCTCCTCATTTCATGCAAGGAGAACTGGAAAATACAAAGCAGAACAGAAACACAGAGAAAATGGTGAAGAAAATAACTCAATCAACACCTAAAACATCGAAGAACGAGAGGATGCAACTCAACTGTTTGGCGAAAGTACTGAAGCCTAAAGTCTACATCATAGACAGTGCCAACTTCAAGAGGCTTGTTCAAGAGCTTACAGGCAATGGCAGCACAAAACAACTCGAAGAACCAATCAAGCAAGCTCCGGTGATAGATCTTGGAGATGGGAATGGTCAAGAACCCATCCTGGAAGCAACTGTATCCATGGAAGCTGCAATATCTATTGATGGCTCTTTGGACTCATCAGAATGGTGCAATTACCAGCCCTGTTTCCCCGAAGAACAGCTTGTGGAAACGAACTACAGCAACGTGAAGTATGTGGATGATGCGTTTCTTGACGTGTCATCTATGAATCAGCAGACGGATAGTTTGTTCCCGTACCAGGATGTTGATCAGTCATGGCTGTTTGATCTTGCGGAGCAGCCATCTCTGAGTTTCTGCAATAATGGTTATGCACAACATATTGAGCAGGAGGTCAGTATATACGACTATGGCTATTCGGGCTGATACTACAAGTTTTGTTCTGTTTGATACAATAGCAATATGCTATAGTAATTTTTCATGTCCAGACCCCACCTATACATATAGGGGAAAATATATGTATACAGTTTTGTACAGATATAGCCCATATATACATATTGTTGATTCTCTGTAAATATATGTCAGAGCAATATATGTGTTCTTCTATTAGTTTCTCCAGATCGGTATATTTATTGCTATAGCCTTTTTACTGTAACTGTAATGCATTTATCCAGACTGAACATGGTATCACTAAATCAAGTCTCTGATACAAACCAGAGATTTCGGGTTCAGTCTAGCAATTTTCAAATTTATGTCCAAATAAGTCATGAATATCAGTGAAACACAATTACATACAAACTACAATCATGAAAATTATATACTAATCAAGCAATGCATAGAAATTTCAATTACACAACTCATGGAACTGGCTTAACCTTTAAGCGACTCATTATCTCTCTTATTGCATTCAGTTTTCTCCAGATAACTCGGTCTTTGGAACAATTGATACCATTCTCAAAAACCCATTTCAAAGTTTCTCACAAACTTGAGGTATAATAATGAATTAAGCAATAGTTATCTCCCTAATTCCTAATCAACAGGGTACTGGAAGCAACACGGCACAAACCCAAAACAGCTCTTAATTCTTCAGTGTTCTTAAACTAATCTCTGTTCCATCCATTGCTTTTTTTACCATTTCTTTCATTTCCACACAAATTTTTGAAGATCGTTAATGACGGTGAAACCAGAAAAAAAAAAAAAAAAAAGTTCCAGTTTTTACCAACTAGCATGCATATGATCCTATACTAATAGTACTGAGCTCGGTAGCAAATGGGTCAATCACAAACTCGAAGAAAACACAAAATTTCAACGAACAGACCACAAGCTAACAAAAACTCATAGATACAGAGAAAAATGAAAAGGGCACTGTGCCATGAATAGGAAGTAAATAAATTAATCAACTAAGGTCATACCAATAGATTCAGATAATCACCAAATCCTTGATTGGCGGGAACTAATCCTGATTACACCATCATCTCTATTTGCCAAAACGCCGACTCTTCTTTTTCTGCTTGTTCGGCTTCTTAGCGGCGATGGAGAGATAATTGGCGGTGAGGGCTTTAGGGATAATTAGAGAATTTTTCTTTTTATATAAAAAAAATCCATTTTTATCTGTTTTTTACCGACTGAAAAGGAAAATATGGGTGGAGGAGGTGCGTTTGGCCGCTTGAATTGGGTGGCCACAACACAACAGTAATTGGGGAACAAACTGAAAATTAGAGCTTCAAAACCAAACAGGAAGGAAAAATCAATTCCATGGCTTTGAATGTCAGTGTTGCTGCTTCTGTGTCTCTGCACCCAAAACCCTCTCCATTTCTCACACCAAAACACACACAACCCTTCTTCAAGCTCCTTTCTTCTTCTTCGTCTTGTTCTTTCAGAACATTAGCTCAGTCTGATCAAGGAGCTGAAGCTGGAGTTTCAGAGGAGGACCCTTCTCCTCCTGCTTTTTCTGGTATGTTGTAGATTGTGTTCTGTTTCAGATTATTAGTTTCTCAGCTATTTCCATTGAATTTCTAGGCCTCTGATGTCTCATGCACAAAATTGCTATATGGGTTTGTAAGAAGCTATGAACTTTTCTTTGTTTAGTATCTTTTTGATGATCATGAACACCTAATAAGAGGTTTAATGTAAGTCACTGTCAATCTAGGATGGTTATGCTTATTGGAGCTAGAATTTTCTGTTTTTTTTAGCTTGGATACTAAATTGCTAATCGTAGTCTTACTTATATACAACTCATTCTTGTGTTCCGATCTTGAAAGGTTCTTCATCGTCTCTACGAACACAGCTAGATCTTTTGGAACAACTTACTTCCACAAGTTCATCAGCAGAGGGTATGTGAATTAATCCACTTACTGAACTCACATTATGGTATTTAATATGCTTCAACTTATCGTAGAAGCCAATATGGTTCATGTATTAACCCAAATCTTACCTTAGATTATGAGAGTGATGGTGGCTCTCGAAATAAACTCACAATTCGAGAGCAGTTGGAAAATCTGGTGGGAGACAGAGAAGACAACTTCAGCCTACCTTTGGGGAAAAATCTAAAGAAGGTTATTCCTAAGTTAACTATCTCACAGAAGAGGAACATCAAGAGACAAACTTATCTCAATGAAGTGTCTCGGAGGAATGATACTAAATTCTTTGCCACCATTGGAGCTTTTGTACTCGTCCCACCTCTCGTTATCTTAGGAATTGCAATAGCAATTGGTTATGTACAACTGTTACCTTGACATACACTTATATTATCATATAGAAAGAAAAATGCAGTTTCTTACACCAATTGGGCAATTTACTCCTATCAAGACAATGCATATAATTTGGCAATGGCGTGTTAATAGAACCTAGCTATGTTCTTAATTAGGCCATTTGCTTTGCCGACTTTGAGAATTTTCTTGATTTGTGGGTCTTACTGGTTCACCGCCCAAAACCACTCCTTGCCTTTTTATGTGCACCCATTTGTCTTGGAAGAGGTAGAATAGCAGTACCAAAGACATCTGAACTGTGAATAGTATAGTCCAAAGTCTAATGCTTCTTGATGTCTTTCGGCCATAGGCACAAAGACCTGTGTAAATGTTGATCACACCCAATAGACACACTGTAGTTCCTAGTAACCAGTGCAGAAAGAACCATATACTTCTTCCTTTAGATCCCCTGTGATAAAATAAAAAAAAGGTGAAAGTTCATGTCATTTTGAAACTATTAAAGGTAATGGAAATTAAAGTGTGATTGTTTCTTACCTTCTGGGGCGTAGGAACCCAACCAAAGCTTGCAACCATACCATACCGTATAAGCCAACCCCTACCCTTTGGTGGGTATTATTGAAAGAGTTGCTGAAGTTTTTGATAGACATTACTGCTCCTGCTGTGGCTAGAAGCACAGAAAGAGTCTGCTTTACACAATAATTTAGATAGGTTACAATTTGTGGCTTGATTGCATCATAGTGTAACTAACAACTAATGCCCTTATTATACATGACTTTTGTTCATTAAAGCTAGACTTCAAGGGCTGTATCATTAGATTTTTATTATCATTACCTTTTCTTGTCCTTGAAGCAGCCAGATAAAGTTCATCTCGTATTGGTTAGCAATCAACAAAAGTTTGGATTAAGCTATGTAAAATAGTTGCAAAGCAGGAGTATTTTTTACTTTATTTCTCTATTAATCATAATTAAAGCAAAAAGTGGGGGCATCTAGTGATCTAGAGCTCCAATAGACATTTGTTCAAAGCTTTAGTGACCAGACACCATAGCTTTTCCTGATTTTTTTTTGTTTATCATGTGAGAATTAGAAGATTATGTTACAGAAAATGATGAAATTATAATCAAACTGACCTGGAAAATTGCATGAGCATAAAAAAGAAGCTTGAGCCTTCTTCGGCTTTCTTCTCTGTTCGACAGTCTGATGGTAAGTATCCCAATAGGCATCAAGAACCCCATTGATGCCCAAAGAAGAAACCCATGGACTGTGATTTCAGACAATAGCTGAGGACTCATCTGTCATGAGTGAAAACCTATGAGCTCATTCAAGAGTCACAAAGAATATTATTAAGGAAAAAAAGTCTGAAGATTACCTTTTCAATGTTGTTGCCTTTGTTTCTTGTATGGTTTGTACTCACGATTTCTTCAGATGAGCTGAAGAGTGGTAGGGTGATGAGAACAACAAGAACTGCATGGAAGGTGAAAGAAACCGTGCTTTGCAGAACTTGCATTCTCATAGACTATCGCAGAACCAGAACCTGAGTTTAAGGTTGGATCTTGAGAATGATAGAAGATGTGGGAATTGCATGGAGGTTGATGGTTTAGGTAAAGAGAGTGAAAGTGGAGGATGGGCAAGAGAGACTGAGATTTCAACCTAGTGGGGTTGAGCTAGCTAGCTTTTCTTTTGGGTAATAATGGAATAGATTGTGGAATTTCAGAAAGATAAAGAAGGTAAGGTCAGATTTCAGCAGAAGAATGTGAAAAAAAGTGTGTATAAAGTGGATACTCAGTAGACCACTCTGTGACCATTATCTTGCTTCCCACTATCTAGCAATAAGCATACACCATATACAAATCAATCCAATAACTATTTATTTTAAGGTTGTTTTTGCATCTATACCTTGACTTCGTCTCTATTCTCTAAATTAAAGATCCAGACACTTGATCACTTTGCTGATTAAGTTTTCAAAATAGTAACAGCAAATGTCTCCAGCACAAGCAAAGTTATTAGTTTTGTCGGATTCTAGTTTGTCAGTGTTCATGTTCAGGTAATTCCACTAATTAGACAAGAACCAAAAAAAATTACTCTAAAATTGGAAAACTTTGATCTTTATATATCAGAAGAAAAGAAAACAACTTTCCATTACTATTACAGCTTTAGAGGCCTGCAAAGTTTAGAAGTTTCAATATGACAGTTTCCAAAACTTCATGTGCTCACAGCCATGTGAAAATGTAAGCAAAAATCTATTGAACATGTATCTTCTTCCAAATCTTTTAATGAGAAAGAGCAAAAAAAATCAAACACCAAGAGTATATGATGTACACTAATTGGTAGCATTTGGGTTTTACTTTATTCATGAACCGTAGCTGAAATATATTGAAGACATGGACATAAGCTCCGACAGAGTATAAGGTCACATGCAAATAGTTCACATTTGAATCTAACCTGTACATTATTGTTCTTCTCTCCTTAGCATTAAAAACTTGACAGAACGGGGACATAAAATCTATTCAGACTATTTATGTGTGAAGAAAATTGTAGTTCCTTGAAGGAGTGATTTCTGATTCTGACGAAACTCCTATTTTTTGCATGGAGGAGTACAGTCTTCTTCAACCTGAAAATATGCACCAAGATTGTGTTCATAAACTTGACCTCAAGGGATCAAAAGATGAGATAAAAGAGCAGAATTGGAATGTGTAAAGCATACCCGAGTACATCTAGTTTGACACAGCCTTTGCAGGTATTGCTGACAGATCTTGCAGTCCACAGACCATATTGGCAGGAACGGCCTTGTCAATCATCTTTGGGTATGGGAGGTTTAGATCTGCATAACATTTAATTACAAGTAACAACAGGTTGTCATGGAAAGTGAGAAGTTTAGAGCACGGAATTGAAATGGAACCCGTTGGTTACTTACTTTCCATGATATCGTTAAATGTTTCCTGCAAAAAAAAGTAATAAACTGAATACATGAAGAATAGACGACAGTTGGATCAAAATTCTCTACTTCAAGCCAAATTTATTCAGGCAAGTCACCTTCAAATGAGAGTTCTTTTACAACTTTATGGTAGCATGACAAAGTAACCTCTTCACGCGCAAAAATAAGGCATGTAAAAAGTAAAGAATTATAGCTAAGGGGACCAAACAAATCACCTCATCTTTTGTGAGTCTGGGATTATAGAGCATCTCCTCCCCAACAGTACTAACCTGCAAAATATTTAAGGCACAACATAAGAAGCTGTTTCAATCATAACAAGGCTTCACTTAAAAAGCCAATTGATAGTTTCATACAGTCAATCCCTTGTAATCATGAGCAGGATATAGCAATGTGTCCTTAGGCAAAGTGAAGATCTGGATGCACAAGAAAAAGAAATGAATGTAGCTGGTAACCAATGACATAAATACCCTTTCTTTCTCATGTTTTAATCATATCTAAAGTTCTTGCCTGTGAATGAACTGACTTGTAAAGTTGACGTGAACTTCCACCCTGTAAGAGAATTGATGAGGTAAACAAACCTGATATTTCCATTTAGAGTCTTAATTTCAAAAGACGAAAACCATCAGGAACCTGAAAATCCGTCCTCCCACATCCACGTATTAGCAAGGCATCTCCGGTGAAGGCCATCCTTGGATAAGGCTGATCAAGCCCATCTCCTGTGACATAGGTAACACAACCCACTGTATGTCCAGGTGTAGCTCTAACCTGCCAAAACGAAAAGAAGCAGTTTAGCATAAATTTGCTGAAACATGTAACACTTCCTCCTACTAGTAAATCTTGCTGATCTAGGCCTCTGCTAAGCGTAGGAGCTCATAGCTAATTGTGCAGGAAAATCAAACAGAAAACATCATAAATCAAAATGCTTCGTTACCTCAAGAAACAGATCTCCGAAATGAATCTTCTCACCAGCTTCAACCAGAAGATCGGCTTTTGAATTGCTCGCTTTTGAAATGATAGATCTCACACCAGGACTCTTAGTCTAACCATTACATAAAAAGTTAATTACAATACTCATTTACTTGCCAAGCACTTAATTCAAAACGATAAGAGAATTTCCAAACCTTTAAAAGGCCACTTCCAGTTAAATGATCAGCATGAACATGGGTGTTCAGAGCATAGATTAGCTTCAACCCTAGCTCCTTCACTAGAGAGAGGTCCCTCTCCACAGTCTTGTCAACTGGGTCGATCAACTATACAGATATTTCTTATTAGGAGACTCCACAACCAAATATAGCAAGCAATCAAATTGTAAATAAAATTTCACAAAATCTAATCATTCCACCAGAATTGCTATCAGATTGTCTTCAGTATAGTCAACCCTAAAATTCTCATCAAACCGTAATGCCTGGAATCATAAAAAGCCAAAAGCCTGAACTGACAAATTTCAGTTCCAATTGAATTGAATTTATAAAAATACAATCTTTGTTCTTCCCCAGAAACCAAACAGGCGATAGGCACAAACCAGAGCAGGCTTTTCCGGGTGAGACACATCGGCGAGCAAGTAGGTGTAAGTGGAGGCCTCCTTCTCGAACAGCTGCCGAAACAGGAGCTTGCTGCACGGCGCAGTACTGTAGCTCCTTATCGAAGTCGGGGTCTTCTTCTTCGTCGAGAACGAGAGAGAGGTGCGGTTTAGGGTTTGCTGTTGCGGAGAAGAGACGGGGAAGAAGAAGAAGAAGCGAAGATGAGGAATTCGAAGCATTTTCGTGTCTGCGAGTGCGTGTCGTGTTAGGCGGCGATTCAATTGGAGAGCTCCGACCCAATTTGATTCTTGATCTCGACAATGCTTTGCTTTGCTGTGACGATCTCTCTCTGGTCTAAAATGTCCTGTAGCTCCTGGTTTCGCTCATGATTGAAGATATAGATATGGAAGAAGATGATGCTCATTTATTTATTTATTCTTTTTGGAAGTAAAAATGGCTTTTTTAACTCAATATCATTTTCGATGGTGACAGAGTAAAGTTTAGAACAAATTAAAAATCTAACGACTATTTCAAAATCGTATTTATTTTTGCAGTTGTATTCAATTTTTTTGAACTTGAAATCATTGTTATAATCACATGTATAATGTAATCTAAATCATTGTCATAATCACATGTATAATGTAATCTAGTCAAAGATATCAAATTAATAGCTCTCACACAATCTGTTATATGTAATGTTATATGTAAACTGGATTCAGATCAAATCTGTATATATATTTATATGGGTCTTGCACAAATCATAACACAACATTGACTTTTACATCCAATATGAGAATCTCTCAAGAACTACCAAATTGAACATCTTCATAGTTGTAAATCAAAAGTGTATGTATATGCATATACACACAATACCCATTACAATTTTGTGCTGAATCCATTGTATATGAAGTAATAAATAATCTGGATACTATGATTCATAATATGATATCTCAGTTCTGCTAATCGGTAATCATAGGATAAGCTAAACCCACTGGCTTCAATAGTAACCTTATTCTGTAGTATCAAGCTTACAGAGATTGTGTCTTCTTCATGCAGCTGCTGTCTCTGCGACTCTCTTGGCTTCGAGTGTCTTCTCGTACTCTTCAATGGACTTGAACAGCTCGGAGAAGTTGCCTTTCCCGAACCCTCCACACCCGCCTTTCTGGTACACCTTCCCTTCATCGTCCTTGAGCATGCAACCAATCCTCTGTATGATCTCTATGAAGATCGTTGGCCTGCACAAAAAAGACATTGAAATCAAGTCAATCATCAATGTAATAATGTTCTTGATGTAACAAGCATATAAAGGTTTGATTTTGAGCACATACCTGTCTCCTAAAGGCTTGGTGAAGATCTGCAGCAATGTGCCCTGATCGTCCCTGTCGACCAAGATCCCCAATTTCTCACACTCCTTGATCTGCTCATCGGATAATATATCTCCGGCTCTGTTTTTCAAGTTCTTGTCGTAGGTCGGT
>JAYMSW010001695.1:0-15631 GCA_036897725.1 Erodium texanum | reverse complement strand
CAATATTTATCTCAAAACCAAATAAGATAAATACCTAATAAAACTTGTAGTATCATTTATAGGAAGCTTACTTGAGCCCACAAATGGATTTTCTTAATCTACAAACCATATTCTTTGGGCCTCACGACACAAAGTCTTCTGGTTGCAGCACATAATTTATATCAATGTCACAATTAAGCGACATTGTTTTAACATCCATTTAATGGAACACAAGATTTTTCATGCAACAAGCGTCAATAATTTCTGAAAGAGTCTTTCATGAAAATAAAGAGAAAGTCTCTATAAAGTCAATATTTTCTTATGAGTATACGTTACAAGATATGCCTTATACTTTTTCATATTACCAATTGGTTTCAAATATTCATTCAAAACCAATGGGTTTTGGACCTTAAGATAATTAGGTAAGTTCCCAAATCTTATCTTTCACTAAATGATACTCTTATGACAATGGTCCACTTTGAGAGTTAGAACTTTTTATGGTATGACAAAAAATGATTTTTATCATCTTCCGTTACTCCATTGTCACCTTTATATTTTTGAAGAAATAGAATACAATTACCCAAAATAGTATTCCACCTCTCTCGTGGTCTTTCTATATAACGCATGTTCTTGAGGTTGTTGAGTTTGCTATTATGACATAAATGTTTTATTTTTAATGGGGTTTATCAACATTGTCTTGTTGAGATTCCAAACGAAAAAAAAAATTACCGTTATTTTTTGCGGACTTAATAGATCACCGTTAGTTTTTGTAAAACCAGGTTAGTTCAACGTTATTTTTTTGTAGTTATCTCAATATAATATTGAGAGTATCTCAAGTTTATCACTGTTGTTTACTAATATTATTGAGGAGATAGCATATTAACTTATTTTAGAAATAATAGGTAGTGTAACATATTTTAGAGATTTTGAATTACTACTCTCACTTTTTTTCTTTTCCAATAGTGTGTGTAGTACACTCTCTTAGCACCAAATTTAAAGACCAAATCACCGTTTTTTAGGTGCACACGAGAAGAAGCAAAAATCACAAGTTATATCCACAAAGACGACGAAGAAAATAAGAGTAAGAAAGAAATATAGAAGTGATAGTTGTTATTGTTATTTTAAAGATTAAAGATATATTATAAAAGTCGTTGTTGTGTTCAAGATACATATTGTTGTTGAACATCCATGGACTGGTCATGACATTATTTACATGATTTAAAGTTAGGTTTGAGTTTTTGAATTTGATTTCAAAATTTGAGATTTCGTTATAACATTCTCTAATTAATAATATAATACGTCGTTTATTAGTTCTAAATTATTTGAGAGCTATATTTTTTCAATACTATTTTATCTTCATAAAATTTTTTCTTTTTGATAAATTTGTATCTTCATAATTGACATTTACTTTCACAAAAGAAAAGAAATCCTTATCTGATACAAACATTATCGAAATTACGGACGTACCCCCACTGTAAACGTACTAACAAACACGTGTCGATCGGTGGTTTCTAAGCGATAAGAGATCTATGCCCTCTGCTCCCGAAATCCTCCGCTTGTTTTGTATATCGCCATAACAAGCTGTTCAAAATTGACAGTATTGTCCCTGTTGTAACGTTGTTTGACCAAAACACTAAAGGTCCAAAAGGTACAAACCCACAAGAGCATGAGAACTAGCTATTTTAGAGAGCAGCAGTCCGTGTGATTAGGATTCTGAACACGCCTGTGACGATCTTGGTTAATTCGCCTCCCTTGTAGCTCTGATTCCCCAATTTTCTCGCAACCAAACAATGAGACATCCCAATTTGCTGCTCCTGCCTGCCCCGTTCCATATCTGAGACGTTGCTCTTGCGGCGGAGAAGAATATCAGCTGCTCAGCACTTGGTCCAAAAGGATAACAATGCCGAAGGGTTCATGATTTCGAGGGGCAATTTGTTCTATGTTCTTCCTTTATTCGATAAATCCCTTGCTTTTGTACTGCGAGCTAGCATCGAGCGTCCCAAGGTTGGATTTTTAGTCTTTATAGGCTCTGTAGCAGACAGACCCACATGCAGATTCTGGCTAGCTTTTGTCTGTTGGTTGTTTTCTGTCATGTTATTGAGTTCTATTGCAGGTTCCTGCAGATTCTTCTCGGATTTATTGTGATGGAATGCGCTGCGCGACTCGACTTCTTGGCCCAAGGGTGCGAGTTCGGAGGTGGGTTTATGGTATTGGGGTGTTTATCGCAGATTTTTAACGTTTTGGGTATGTTTTTTATGTTTGGTTTGGGGCTGAAAGTCCTGCATTCCGGTTTGCACTCCAAAGCTTTAACGCACTTCTTAGGCGAGCATAGAGGGAAAACGAGTGAGTTGAGAAATGGGTTTTGTATGAGAAATCCTACTAGGAGTTCGTGTGATTCAAAGATTGTGCCTTGCAGCAGCTGTGATTCAGTGAAATTTACTGAGAAACCTAACTCAGTGGAAAGCAATCAACCTTTTGATTTTGATAATACTTGTGACTCGAAGGCAAAGGGTTCTTTACAAGAATATAATGCTAGTGAAGAAGTGGAGTCTTATGAGGAAGATGATGAATTTGATGTTTTGGCATTAAGGAAATTGGTTAAGATGCAGCGGCGCAGAGCCAATGCAGCTTTCGTGGAGCTTGAGAAGGAAAGGATAGCAGCCGCTTCTGCAGCTGATGAGGCAATGGCTATGATTCTGCGTCTGCAGAATGAAAAAAGTTTGGTGGAGATTGAAGCCAACCAGTATAGGAGGTTGGCTGAGCAGAAGCAGCAGTATGATCAAGAAGTAATTCAGTCCCTTCGGTGGATCATAATGAAGCAGGAATCTACTGTTAGCTTCTTGGATGATAGGCCTAGTTCGTGTAGGAAGAAACTAAAGCAATGCAGAGAAGGCAAGGACAATCGTGAAATGGATATTCCTGAAGAAAATGATTCTAAAACATACCTTTTCGAGTCGCTCGTGGAGGAAGGACTCGATGATGTGCTATATAGCTCTCTTGACTATGATACATCAGTATTGTAAGTTTTCAAGCATTTCTCAACTTGATGCAGGCTCTCTTTACCAAATCATCATTGTAGTTCATTGGGTTTTGGTGTCTTAATTGGTTATTGAAACATTAAAATGTCATGGCACAGCGCTTTATTTTAATTTACTTAATTCTCCATTATAATCATCCTAGGAATGTTTTATCCTGGGGGATTTTATGCCGTAAGGATATATTGAATATTAACACTTCCTTTCCTTGTCTAGGGTGATAAATTATGCTTACTGAAATTTGTCGGACTGCTGTAATCCTTCTAATCACCAGCTCTCTTGATGAACTTGAAAAATTCAGTCCCGACCAAATCAAGACTTTCCACTGAATCAAGAGTTTCCTTAGAGTGTTTGTCTGTAATTCATCTTCTTTCTCGCTTTCTACCCTGTGGGAATTTCAATGAGAAGGAAACCGATCCTCCAAACTGTGTTTGTATTTATTAAAAGAAAATGTGGGGGTCCAAAGAACATGCATTTATGCTTGATTATACATCTACTCATAGCATACCAACCAACGTCAATGCTTCTCCCATGGATGTGGAGCATATTAGGATCATGTTGTGTGATTGTGTTATATTTGATGAAGCAGACCAGTTTATCTAGGCTGGAGAAGCGGAGTTGGAGCAACATTGTACAACAATATATTTTACTCATTTCAAGTTGTTGTCTAGGTTTGTATACAATATTTCATATGGATATTCCAGTTCCATTTTAGTCAAGCAAGTTATTTTTTCTTGTCAATCTATCTCAACATACAGTCTGGCAGCTTCTAAACATTGTGAGCAGAAATAAATACTTCATTTATTCATGCTTCTCTTAGAGAATCAATTTAAACGACTCATTATAATAAAAGAAGAATTGTTATCTTTATATATGCTCTCCCAACCTTAATTAGAATTCTCTTTCTTCTCTCTCCTCAAACAAAAAACTTACTGTTACTTTTTCTTTTTTCACTCTCTCTTTAGTCACCATGTCTCTCTCATCTCTTCCCCACACTCATATTCCGAATTGAAAATTTTCTAACATCTAAGATTATCATTTGATTGTGACTTCGTTCTAAGGAAAAGATTAAAAGTTCAAAGGAAAAGATTGAAAATGTATTGTTCTGGATTTGAGGTTTTTATTTTGCTGATTTTATGACTCCGACATGAAATCTTATCACCCCATCATGCATTTTTATCACCCTCAACATACATTTTTTTATCACCCCTAACATGTATTTTTATCACCTTTGATATGTGTTTTTATCACCTACAATTTATCACTTATAGCATGCATTATTTTATCATCCCTAACATGTATTTTTATCACCTCTTATATGTATTTTTATCACATACAACGAGCTTTTTTTTTCACTTATAGCATGAAATTGTATCGACTCCAATACATATTTTTCATCACTAACATATATTTTTATCACTTTCAACTTGAATCTTTATTTCACCTACTATGTATTTTTTTGTCACATATAGCATGTATTTTTATCAGTTCTGGTATATATTTTTATCACCCCCAACATGCATTTTTATCAACTCTTCTAAACATTTTTTTTATCACTTAAGTATGTATTTTTATCACGTCGACCATGTGAAACAAGCTTGATCGAGCTACTATAAAATAAGGAGAATGAAACAAAACAAAACAAATAATTTGTCACCTATGTGATCATATTTTATCAACTACGTAATCATGAGTTGTTAATTATAATAACATATTTTATCAACTATAGAAGCACGTATTATTAAATGTAGAAAAACATTTTATCTAACAAAATTATTATTTAATTTATCAACGGGATGCATAAGTTTTATCACAAAACTATACTTAAATTATCAACAGTCATGTCCATGTCTTAATGATCTGAATTTTTATCACCAAACTATACACAGATATCGACATATATGTTTAATCAGCAATGAAAACATGTATTATCAAGCTACACAATACATTGTCATTTATCAACGGGATGCATACGTTTTATCACTAAACTATATATATTATCAACATTGTGTTCATGTTATAATGTATCAAAAATTTTATCACTATGGTGTACAAGTTTTATTACCAAACTACACTCAGATTATCAACATGTGTGTTTATCACCTAGATGCACAAGTTCTATCACTTACGTATTTTAATAGTCGCGCGAAATGACAATCGTACCCTTAATGCAAGTGTGAGCGCACAAAAGTGATGTTTTTTGGTGGATGATGTGGCATCATGTGAATTGTTAAATGTTAGGTATATATAGTTCAAATTGATTCTTTAATTTGTAGGATAAAGATGATTCAACTTAGTTTGTATCATATAATTTTATTATATTTTGAAAATCGGACTAAAAAAATATAAGAGTACGAGTAAGGAAGATCTTGGAAAATAGAAAGTTAAATATGAAACTGGTAAATTAACAATTTCCTTATCTTCTCCTTTACTCTGCTTCTACGGGGAAAATGCATATGAGTCAGGGAAGCGAAACAATCAAAACAAAACCTCTCTAACTTTCTCTCTCTATATTTTAGAGAGAGAAAGCTACATTTCTCAATTCTCTCCATCTCCAGAGAGGGCGAGCAATGGGGGTAAAGAGGTTCGCAGTTCTGATGTGCGCTGAGGATTCGGAATACGTGAAGAAGAAATACGGAGGCTACTTCGGCGTATTCGTCAGAATGCTGGGCGAGGAAAGAGAGGCCTGGGACATGTTCCGCGTCGTCGCCGGCGAGTTTCCCGACGACGACGAGATCGCCGCCTATGACGGCTTCGTCGTCACCGGAAGCTACAACGACGCCCACAGCAATGATCCTTGGATCTGCAAGCTGCTTTGCCTCCTCAAGAAATTGGATTCCATGAAGAAAAAAATCCTGGGCATTTGCTTTGGGCATCAGGTATTTCATCTGCTTCTTTTGATTCGTTTTTTCATATACAGTTGTCAATGTCTCGTAATTTGAAACGGCATGTATGAATTTGTGTGTTATGCCAGTCATGGATTCAAGTAATAGAAATTAGCATTTCCACAAAAAAACATAAACAGCAATGACAGGCCTAGAACTTTGTTTGGAGTCATGGCCTGTAACTGCCCCTCCTTTTTTTCTTTTCGATCAGCAATTTTTGTGTATCAAGTATATTTAGGAATCGACCTTACTTATATAGAAATAACTGCACCTCAATAATGTGGCAAGATCAGTACTATTTGAAAGGTAGAGAAGCTCCTTATTGCCTATTTAGTGGCTGATGAGATTTGAACTGATAGGCAACATATACACAAAATATGAATTTACACACAATTTCAAGTTGGCATGCTATTGTGTAGTCTCATCCTCTAGTTCTTGACTGACATCTGTTTCATTGTTTCTCATGTTATTTACAACTTTGCTTCTTATAGCTCAGTAAAGGAAAAAAGAAGTCCATGACAATATGTAGCTACAGAGCACTCTCCAAAGAGAGACTAACTATACATAACTTGTGCCAGTCGAAAAAATTGAAGGGTGGAAAAGGATTGACTAATTAAAAATCATTTGCATACTATAACTAATATGCTATCATCGTTGGATTAGACAGTAGGAAGTGGTTGTGTGGGTTAATGTTGTGGTTGTCAGATGGCAATTGCTGGTTGATAGCACCTCACTTGTCAATTTTGTTGATAATAGTTGAAATTAACCATCGCAGCTCTGTATCACTTTGCATGCATACTAATTTAAAGCTACGTTCTTAGCATAGTATGGGTAAAGTTTTCCCTTATTGGATGTGGGGCGCTGTCCATTAGCATAATTTGCATTTCTTTTGGCTAAAAGATCATGTGTTGAGTGACACAGAAGTTGGAAACTCGCGTCTATGAAAGTGATGTATGATGAATTCTGAATGCATACATGCTTGCTTACTCATTTAGTACAATCAACGCATACATGCTTTTGGGCATGTCAAGTGCTTTGTGTACACTAGGTGACATAGTTGATGGTGATATTAAGGATACATTAAGTGATTTGAAAAGCAAGCTGGGATAAAAAAGATTTTGTTCATTTGCGAATGTTGTATTTAATTTGACCAGGTGTTATGCCGAGCATTGGGAGGAAAGACAGGGAGGAACGGCTCGGGGTGGGACATAGGAATCGCGACAGTTCATCTATCAGCGTCATCAAAGCAATTCTCCTCCCTCAAATTGCCAGCTCTGCTCTCTGTGATTGAGGTCCATCAAGATGAGGTACTTCCCCTATGCTATGTTCAAAGGTTTTACTTGGTAACACTTGTTCATACCCTCAGCCAGATAATATATTGTGTCCTAGTGTTGTAACCTATTGCAAACATGCATACAATAGGTCCGCGAAGTCCCTCTGGATGCTGAGGTGATGGCATGGTCGGATAAAACTGGGATTGAGATGTTCATGTATGGCAATCACATGATGGGCATCCAAGGTCACCCAGAGTATACCAAGGACATTCTACTAAACATTACCGACCGTCTCCTGGAGCGCAACCTTATCACTGTATGTACACTTCTCCATTTAAATATAAACATTTCTTTAGCTAGTTGACTGGTTCATATAATCATATATGTGTCAAGCAACAGTTAAGAGAAAACCAAAAACTATGGCAACTCAAGTATTGAACAATGGAACTCAAACATGTGAATTCCATTGTTCAATACTTGAGTTCCATTCTTCAACAATTGAGTTTCAGTTGTTCAATGCTTGAGTTTTCATAGTTTTCAGTTTTCACCTTAGTGTTCCATATTTAGTTGATTGAAGTAGAGCATGCGTGTCTCAACTCATAAACATACTGGCATGTAGGAAACTCAGGTGGAGGAGGCAAAGGGCAGGATAGAGGCATGTGAGCCAGACAGGGAGGCATGGCAGAGGCTGTGCACCAACTTTCTGAAATGCGGAGTGTGACTTGTCAAGGGTGGGTATTAGAATAAGTTATTTTCATTTTCATTAGAATAAAAGGGTAACTTTTGAATTGTAAATATCATCTGTTTTAGGAGAAGAAAGCTAAAGGACGAAGAAGTCCTTTGAGAGAATTATTGCATAGGCTGTGATTGAGAGACAGAAGCAGTCAGCATAGCATGATGCTTCTGTTTAGATGGCATTAGTGTGTGTTTCAAATTACATCGGCAAATAAATTATAGCAGGTTTGATGAAAGGTGCAAGGTTTGTTTCATTACTGCCCTTTTTTGTTTTCAAGCACTAAATATAATCTACTGGCTTGTGTACATGAAGACATAACTTCAAATTTAGATCAAACATATTATCAACAGCTTAGAGGGAAATGTCTCATATCTAGGGGCGGATTTAGAGGGATACGGGATATTCTTGGGAATACCCTGGTCCGAGAAATTATTATAAAGTCGTAGAGCTAACAATTACTTTCGATTTGATATCTTACATGCTTAAATTGGAGTTCGTATGAAAAAGTGATGATCATTTGAATATCTACAATGTATTTGACTCTTTTTTACTGCAAAACACTTCGATTTAATTCAAAATTCATACAACACTTTCCAGCAATCCGATTCATCCCTTACTATGTATTGTCAAGAGAATACCAAAATTTAATTGGTTAGATAGAAATAATGTCTTCCTTTTTAACAATTTTGCATCTAATTAGTTAGAAATCATTATGTTTTTTTTTTATATAGAAAAACACGGTAAAAAAACACAGGAGCGGTAGTATATAGCATCTATATCTCTACAATACCAAATTTGTCCTCACCCGCAAGACACAATCGTCTACAAAACACAGCGCTCGCAAATCCTCACCACAACTCAATCCTCTGAAAAACTACACCCACACAACGGAACAGAGCACTAACAATCCAATCATGGCTACCATATCTCCTCACAAGCTCTCCTTCCCAAACCCTCAAATCCCCTCTTCTCTTCGCTCCCACCACCTCAGGCAAAGGCTAACATATCCTTGCCTTTCTCCTAGATTTCCCGATTCCACCGCCTGCCGCTGCTGCACCCGCCCCGACTCGCCGTCTCCTCCTGGCAGTCCCGGTAACTGGCGGTGGGACTCTGTCCTCCAACAAGTCATCAGAAACGGCCTCAAGACATTCGATTCCGTCGTCAATTTGTACCGCAAAGAGCAGAAAACAGCAGCTGACGATACTGCCGGTCGTGCAACGGAGGAAAGGAGAGGGGCGGATGAGGAATGGGATTGGGACCGGTGGAAGAAGCATTTCGAAGAGGTTGACGAGCAGGAGTTCATTGTCTCGGTTCTCAAGGTATGCCTTAAATCCAGTTTTTTTTTGTACTTTTGCCAGTGTAGAACCAAGTACATATATGTATATTTGACATATGTGGTTTCAGTTTAGCAAATTTTGAGCTCAATTTGTATTGCATATGCTGGTTGCAGTATCTTATTAGAAGATGAAAATGTATTTGGCAGTGTATTAAGAGTCTTAAGACAAGTTTCAAAACAAAAAAAGTCTTAATGCCATGTTCCCGAGTCCTATTCTGTGTGGTTTTATAGATTCACTAAACATTGCTGATTGTTATTTAATATGGCAGGAAAGAGATGAAGTTTGTTTATGGAATAATATTATTTTTGAACAGAACAAGCTGAAGCATTTATACTGTTATTGCATATTGTACCCACCTGTGTTGAGTTGAGCCAACCTTGAATATGGGAAATGCTCTGAGAAATTTAGAATATGTAACCACATAAATATAGTATATTGTTGGTTATAAATTATTTTTGTTTCATAAAACAAGCACAAGATTGTTTTTTTTCTTTCCAGATTGGTACGAATTGAAATCTATCTGCTCATGTCTAGCCAAATAGTTGTAAGGACTATAAATTATATTACGAGCAGTCTATTAGTGGGGAATGTTCCACCACTTTGATATAAGATGACCTAAAGATAGCTTCCTGAATCTTTAGATATCCACTATATCCACCGTTTATTAGTTATAGTAGTTGTTAGTTTTCGCTCCATATCGTTATGCTGAAATACTAGAACTAATAAGTTTGGTTGGTTGATACTGCCAAGGAAACTTACTTGTGCTATTTGTTTTGTTGTATCCTTGTCTAAATAGTCTCAGTTAGATAATGCTGTAGATAGAGAAGATTACGAGGATGCTGCTATGCTGAAGGTTGCAATTGCAGCGGCAGCAAAAAATGATACTGTTGGAAGAGTGATGTATAATTTGAATGTAAGAACTTTTCTCTTATAGCTGAAAGACTGAGTCCAAAGATCCATTATATATTTTTATTTTGCTAAAAGTTTCTTCCCTCCTTTGTTATTTTAGAGAGCCATAAAGGAAGAACGATATCAAGATGCTGCTTTTATGCGCGATTATGCTAGTGCTGGATTGGTGAGTGACTGAGAATGATATGGACAAGAATGTGCTTTTAAGCGTGGTTATGATGTACTTTATATAGACTAACTTACCTTCTTTCCTTTTGTGGTATATCGCATGCTGAGATTGTTTTGGTGCTCAGTAATTTATTTGATATACTGGCTTTCAGGTTGGGTGGTGGTCTGGCATCTCAGATGATAGCAATGATCCATATGGTCTAATTGTTTGTATAGCTGCTGAGCATGGAAGATATGTCGCAAGAAGTTTTAGTCCATGGTAAGGCCATTCACATACTTAATTGTGTATTTGTTTGAAACTAGATAATTATTATGCCATGGACAAAGTTTTTACTACAGAAGATAAGGTTCTGCTTGCTTAGCATTATTGTATTGGTGATGCGTGGTTTTTTGCCAAAAGGACATTCAACTTTTGAGGTGTGGAGATTTTATGCATAATCCTCTTTTATTGAACTTTTCATTTCTGACTCCTTGTAGTTTTAGTTATTACCTGTCAACATTGAACCATTTGTTGATATATGCTTGGGAACAACAACCCAATGCCATTCCTTGTTGGCATAGTTTTTTTTAACGTGCCTTCATGTATGTAATGCTATCAGAAACCAGCGACAACAACTTAGCCATTTTCCCAATCAATTGGGGTAGGTTTCATGAACCAAATGCAGATCACATTTAGTCATTCACATGAATACTCTTTCTCCATTGCCTGAGATCAATTACCAAGTCCTTAGTAATACCCTCATCTTCCAATCCTTTCGAATAACCTCTGCCCATGTCTTTTTTGCTCTCCTAAAGACTCCTAATCCATACGCTCCACCCTTCGTATCGAGAACCATATTTCAAAATCCTAAATTAGGGAAGATATATTTAACGACAAAGCAAGCCCCTGACTTTTGTTTGTAACTAAGATTTCTGTTATATTGGATGTTTAGATACAATACACTATTTGTTAGCTATCAGGCAGATGCACCCATTTAGTGGCAAAAATATCCGGGGTGAAAATTCTCATAAGCATTGGCCTTTCCATGCTGCTTGTGCTTGTTGCTGAAGATTCACTTTTGTGATGTCCCAAAGGCATATTTGATAGTTACTAGTTTTATTTCAGGCAGCTTGCTTCAGCATCAGCTGCAGCTGGCTCTCCGCTGTTCGAGATCTTTCTCACTATGAATAAGAAAGGTGAATACAAACAGCAGGTATCTTTTTTATTTCCTCTTCTAAGTTTTTGATTATGTGCTGCATGAATTGCAGTTTTCTACTGGCAAATGTTTTATGTATGAATCAGGTTCATGGAAACTTAACTCACTGCAGTTTTGGGGAAAAATATAAGTTTGTTTCTTTGTATGTGTATTGTTTTCTGAATCCTTCACTTTCTATTTTAGATGACAGTAAGTTGATGCTTGATTCTTTCAAAATCTTTGGCTGAAAGGTTTTAGCCTTATCCTTCTACTGAGGACTCAAATAATTTGTCATGACCTGCAATTTTATCATGCCAACAGTTCATTATAATCATAGATCTTATGAGACTTTACAAGGATGATAGAAATTTTCATGTTTGTTGGACTTCAATGGAAAACAATGTGGGGCAGCAAAAGAGTGAAGCCAAGCATATAATCTTATTGTCCAAGCATGTCGAAATTTGAAATGAACTTCTGTTTATCTACCTTAACACACCTCCAAGGTTATTGGTGAGGCTCGCAAGCTTCTCATTCTATCATAGCCCATGGTTTATTGGTAGGCATGTTCATCTGAATGGCTTCACTGCTTATTTATTTTATGGATATGCCCGGAGTTGTGCTTCCTCAACTTTCACCTTTACTGTCAATTCTGACCGACTGGATGGAAAAAATGCCATGGCTCTTCCAATTTTTTCTCAATGACAGAGACCGAGAGCAAGAAATGCATCCCTTCAGAATAATTAGTAGGCCATTTAAAGTGACTTGATGACTTTGACTGCAACATGTACTTATTTGTTTTGTAAATGGTTGCAAGTCTGGTTCCCTTCTCATTTGGACCTCTGCCAATTTGTGGAGCTTTGAGACAACAGTATGAATGCCATGAGATGTTGACAGTTCTCTTATGCACCAGCACACAATCCATAGACATAGTACCTGTGTTCGTGTTGGCATTGTTTTTGTTTGTGTTTTGGGAGTAGCCGAGTAGCAGTATTTCATTTTCTAATATCTCAGAAAATTCATGTGTATTGTAGGATGTGTTCTTAAAGCAGAGTGAAGTAATTCAAGATCCTCCAACAATATCCTCCAGAGCATCAGGTGTTGCCAACCGGTTAAATCCATCAGACTTGACTTCCAAGGAAACAGCTCTCCGTAAGATGATTGAGGATGAGGATGAGGATGAGGATGAGGATGAGGATGAAGATGAAGATGTAGATGCTGGTGTAACAACTGAAGGAACAGATGATGAACTCAAGGATGAGAGTGACCAAGAAATAGACGAGATTGAAATTAATGTTATTGTTGGCGATGGTCTCATTAATAATGAGGAGGAAGGTGAACTTGCAGCTAATATTGTTGTTAGTGGTCTTGTAGATAACCTCTCCTCCAATGTATCTGCTAAAGAATTACTCCGAATGCCTGCGAAGTTAGATAAAAAAGGACGGCGTTCATTTTCCTTTTCTATAGAGGAAGACACCAGCCAACAGGATCCTGCTGCCAAGGAGCAAGCTTCAAGGGATGTAAAAGATAAGCGTCGAATTCAGCATAACACGGACAGAGTTACATTCGATAATGCTAAAGTCTTCGGGAAGGAGATGATGCTCGCGAAGGTCGGTTTAAAATTTTATATGCACTATCTGTGGTCTCCATTGTAAGACGACAAGCTATACTATTTCATGCTAAATCTTGTAGTGAAGGGTGTTCAGTTGACAATCCTCTGTTCTACCACGCAGGCACTAGTGGATCTATTATTTCTGAGTGTAAGGCGGGTAGAAAACCGTCAACCACTGTCTGGATCAACAACTTTTAGCCGCATTGAGATACCATCAACTTCAGATCCTCTAAATGGTAATTTAGCTACAGAACTATATCTTAGTGGATATAAGATGCGCTGCACTGCTCTCTGTTACCCCCTTCTTGTCAGTTGAATATTGAGAATGTTTTGATATTTAGGACTGTATATTGGTGCTCGTGATGTTCACACAGCAGAAGTCATTCATTTGAGACGTAAATTTGGGTATTGGCAAGAGGATGGGGGGACAAAAGACCCCTCAAATTTGGAATTCTATGAGTTTGTGGAAGCGTTGAAGTTAACAGGGGATCCTAATATGCCTGCTGGTCAGGTAGTTTCATCTCTTATATCTAATTCATGCTATTCATTGCCACTAGTAGCTGGACTTGTGGTTGCTGAGGACCATTATCATGTTATTTTGTATTAGAGATTATGTTTTTGTAAGAATCTGGCATTTGATTTCTGCAGGTAGTGTTCCGTGCCAAGGTTGGGAAAAGATACCAGCTACCTCATGAAGGGATCATTCCAGAAGCATTTGGAGTGGTACATTATTTGATTACGAAGTTAAAATTTATGGGAACTATTGCAAAAGTTTTGGCTTCATGTGTTGTTATTTTCAATGCAGATTGCTCGTTATAAAGGCCAAGGGAGGCTTGCTGAGCCTGGGTTTCAGAATCCTAGATGGGTTGATGGAGAACTTGTTATTCTTGACGGGAAGGTATTCTACTATCTCATCTTTTGTTCTTTGTTTCATTATCAAAGTCAATTTTGGTTTTTGATGTGATTCTATGGAATTTTGCAGTTCATAAAAAGGGACCTTGTTGTTGGATTTGTATATTGGGCCCCTGAAGACCCTTTCTTGGTGTTCTTCAATCGCCTGAGGCTTCAAGACTAGAACCAACTGTACATATCATCTGAGCTTTATTTATTCTCTGTTCAGATCATGTAAGGTAAGTTTTTATTACAGAGGAGTACATAAAGGAAAAATGAACATCAAGTAAATTAATGAGCACGAAGTGCACATAATTGATTTCTAGTATGGAAATGATCACAGATTACTGGAATGTCTGATCCCAGTTGGGATCAAACTATTGCAATCGTGATGCTTCATTTTGAGCGAACTTAAGTGCAGTTAGAGGTATAACTTTGTGGGAACTTCTTTATAATGCAACAAGGGAGGTGAGGTAATGATATTTTGTAACTAAAATCAGCTTCATTGTTTGCGTTTCTTTGCAGGTTTAGTTGACGTTTGTCATCAAAGTGGTCATTTTGCAAGTAGAGGGTAAAGGATGCAGGAATATATAGGCCCCATAACCTTGGTTCCCCCCACGATGTACCATTATTAGGCATAGATCCAAAAATAATGTTACGTTGGTCATTTTCTTGGTAGTGTTCTTTTCTTTTCTGCTCTTTTTAGGTAAGAGCAGTGCAGCAATGTAATTCATGTGAAGATGTTGAGCCATTGTGGAGCTGATTAGCCCTCTTTGCCAACTTTTATTAGGTGTTTCGGTTGTGTTAACTATTAACTCCTCTTCAAAGGTCCTTTAATCACAACCTTAAGCTAATTTTCTGATTCTATTAGGAGTAATATTTCCTTCGTAGCATTTTCACATGTAATTGTCATTTCTGGTTCAGTGTTGCATAAATAATTGTTCCGAGTAAATCAACTTCTATGTGCTCAGTAGAGTTGGTCTAGTGATTAGGTGAGCTAGTTATCTCTCAATTAATCAGAAGTATGAATCTTAAACAACAGTTCCGTTCAGATTTATTAGGGAAGTTTGAAATGTTGTGAAATTCACCAACTTATTTCTTATATTAAGCGTTGTTCTAGTGTGCCAAGACTGAATAGTTGACTCTTACCAAAAGTAGTTACTTCCTAATCGGGCATAAACCGCTAACTGTCCGGTGTAATGAAGCACTCACCGTCGGGACGTATCTAACGCTCCGTCATGTTCCCCAAGTGGCGGCTTAAAAGAAGCGTTATGCTCTGCTTACAGTTTCCTCCAACAACCGATCCCACCGTTGGTAAATGTTGTTCTGATAAATGAACGGTAATAGATCAGAACACATCTCTATGGACTATGCCTGTGCCCAGCTCGAACCCGCTCGCACGCAGTCTGCAACTCCTTCGCTACAGTAACGGCATGGAGAGAGAAACCACGAAACGGTGCCGTTGTGGCACGACAATCCAGTAGAGGCTTGGGAGAGGAGAGTGGAACTTCCCTGTTTGTCTCCATTAGAGACGTTTTGCACAACTGTTCACAGCCTCGCATCGGCAGCAGCAGCAAGAGATGCCCGATCCAAACCCATATGTCTCCAACGGGTCCGCTAAGCGATCCAGAAC
>JAYMSW010001694.1:0-15637 GCA_036897725.1 Erodium texanum | reverse complement strand
CGGCGTGCCTCATTGTTCCGAACGGACCTCCGGTCTTGGTCTTCACATCGTACGTTCCAGCCGAGTGCCATCTGCAACAGCAACAACGCGATTCAACCAAAAAAAGAGAGCCATGGATTACAGAACAAGAGAGTTGCACTTACGCGAGACGGAGCATGAGCGGAGCACATTTCTTCTTGGCCAAGAAACCCCTCAGCTTCCTCTTGGTATTTCTCGACGGCCTTGGCGTATTCAGCACTCACGATTGGGTAGCACTTTCCCATGGTAAAGATTCTGCAAACACAGTCCAAAATATTAGAGAACCAAAACAACTAAAAGCTTATGGTTATAATTGAAGACCCAATTATAATTTTAGGACGGTCAAAATTAAGATGATAATTGAATACTTAATTATTATTGTATACTAACGCAAACCCAAACGCATCAAAAGGAATAAGAAATGGAAGCTCAGTTGGAGCTTCGACACTGTGACTGAAGCTGACCTGATGTGGAAAAAAACGGAGAAGATGAGTGATCAGGTTAAATGCACGATCCAAGCATATATATAGAGGAGAAGTAAGTTTTGTGCGGAGTCTAAAATCGATTTCAGACTACAGTTTTTTGAAGAAACGATGGGCAAAAATGAAGGGATTGGACCAGTGTGAACGCATGGAGAAATGGAATATGAAATAAAATGAGTGCGAGGCACGCATGCTTGAACTGGGCTTCCTTTTACGGCCCAACATATAGTCGAAGAGGCCTGACTAATAATGCATAATTATAAAGTTGATGAAAAAGATATATGGCTAAGTATCGCTTGCATAATTTAGTTCTTTTTTAATAGTTATTATACTCAGCATATAAATTCAAGAAATTAAATCTCTTAAATACACCCCAGTAAACAAATGACATTTCTCCATTAAGATTCTACTCTTGTAGTTAAGAGAAAAATGTTCTTTTAAGCATTGAACTAACTCTACAGATATTATTTTGTTATACTTAAAGTATATAATCTCATATAAGTATTTTCTTCTCATCTTTTTGGTTTTTAAGTTTTATTTAAAAAGTTGTTGTGTAATAAAGTTGAACTCATATATTTTTTTGTGATTACAAACTATAAGGTGTAGTGTTTTTAGCCAAAATTTTAAAGTACGGTACAACAGCACAAAAAAAATTGTTTGATTTGAGTGTGTTTGGACTAAAAGAAAGTCTAGGAAACTTTCATTGGTGATTATTGTTCTCGTGCTCATTAAATTATTAAATAATACAAATACACACGTTAAATTTATATTATTAATATATGAGACTGAGACTACTTTTGGGGACAATTTTATATAACAAGTACTGCCCAAGATTTACCGAACAATGATACGATCTCATAGTAACGAGTCAAAAGCCCGCGAGGAAATGGAAGGGGAAGAAGTATAGAAGGGGAACTGGGGGCATAGACGTAAATAGATGAAAGTCAAAGGGCATAGGTTGGGAAATCAATAATATTTAAATGACAGCGACGCAGAGACGCCAGCAGCCAAAATAGCCCTCTTCTTAAAGACACCCGTTGTGGTTTTGTTTTTGTTCCCTCTGCCATTTGCTTTATCGCGAGAGTTTCTCACAATCTCATCCTCACAGATTCATCATCATCGCCTTCTCGATCCTCAACTGTAAGTCATCTTCTCCACACTCTAAACCTTAATATTCCATCCCCAATCTCATCACTCTCTCGATCTCCGTACCAATCTCACAAGATCCCTAATTTCTCCAATCGCTTTTGTTATTTTATTTGTATTTAAATCCGCGTTTGATTATTTTATTGATTTTTTTTTTTTGGTATTGTGATCTGAGTATTTAGCGTTGTATCTTATTGGTTGACTTGTTAGTTCATCAATCATCATTCTCCTAGCTGTATGTCCTGATTCCGATTCAGATTTGTGTATGTAATTATTTTCCCGATTATTTTCCTCTCTGTATTCGTAATTGAAATTGTTTGGCCGGCTGATCTAATATAAGCTCACAATATATTTATGAATCTTTTTTAATATTTGATTTTGGATTGTATTGGCTTAATTCGTGAGAGTAGTGCATTGTAAGTTTGGATTTTTTTTAATTTGTCAGAGGTTTCTGCTTCTTGTTGTTCAATCTGTTTTCTAATTTTGTTTCCTCATTATGTAATTTTATGTGATATGCACTCTCCTATTGCAATGTCAGTAATGTGGGAGGTATTGGCCACTGTTGCCACTTCTCTCTAGCTCATTGTTTTTATTAGGTAAAAAATGTAATGATTTTGGAGTGAAGGATTGGAATTGAATTTAGAAAAATGTTAACCATGTTCAATACGGCTGTTATTTTTGTTTTAATGCTGTTCTCATCTAACCATGCATTCCATATCTGCTTGTGTTTTAACTTTCTGTCTACTCCCAGGACAATCATGAGTGACGATGGAGACAAGACTTGTCCCCTTTGTGCTGAGGAGATGGACTTGACAGATCAACAATTGAAGCCATGCAAATGTGGTTACGAGGTATGAGACTGGAAAGCCCGTTTTTACTATTTAATTCTTGGCTCCTGGCTCCGATGTCTGTAATAACAACGCCGTACTAGGTTGATGTGTCAGAACTGTGTATCTCAAATATACAATCTTTATCAGTTGCATCATGGCACCATGTCTTCCCATAGTTAGTTTTGATGTTAGTTTAACCCAACCAAGGTTTTTTAATTCCTTTTTTTTTTATCTTCAGAACTAAAGACATTTATGCATGGCTGTTGAATTGCAAATACCTCTAACCTATGAAGCACCAGTTCAGGCGTGTAATAGACATGTGATATCTATGATTCTCAAAAAACATAGGGCACCCAAGGCACAAAATATCTAGTTAACACAATATACTGTATGAATAATGAATCATATGAACTTCTAGTTGTTGGATATGTTGAAGTTAAACTTAACTGTAAACACGGGAAGTTGCAACCCAAAGTCTATGTATTACCAGCTAAAATAAATAAATGCTTAAAAAGAAGCAATCCACTCCATTTTCATCATGCCAAGTCATTAGGCACTAATGCCATAAGCAGCATAAGTATAAATTGAAAAACCAACCTAAGCAGTTTATCTTTTCATTTTTTTTTAAACGGTGCAATAGGAATGGAGTGTCCTCCATGTATAACACACAAATCCGACATATTTCTTCACCTAAGTGGTTAATTCATGCTTCATAGCGTCTGACCCCTTTACCCAGTTTGGATGTTAAAGGGTTTGGTACTCGGTTCAAATTTTGTGTGCTGTGTTTTTTCAATTATCCCTTAATGCCAGAATTAGTATAGAAGTATACTATTTTATATATTTTAGAGCTTCCTGTAGGTTACATTTTACTCTGATCTCTAAATCTGTCAAAAACAAGTACTATGTGACATTTTTACATGCAATTGTTTTACTTGCAATAATCTTTGAAATATCTCCCAATCTTAGCTAGATGATACCTTTATTTTGAATTATGCTAGTTTCACGACCTTGTTATATATTCCTCGTGTTTGTTTTCCAAATGAATAATATGTCCTGTGAACAATGTATATGAAGGTGTTGTGTTGTCATCAATTTGGGAAAATTTGTTGCAAAATATTGTGTTCAAACTTCAAAGTGAAGCTTGTTTGTTTAATTGGATACAGTGTATCAATGTAGTTGCAGGGTATTTGGCCATTCTGTTGGTTTAGTATTTGACTTCTTTGACTGGTACTATAATGGCATGTTGTCTTATTTGAAGAGTAGTAACTGTAATGTGATTTATTGTTTCTGTAATGCCATTTTGTAATTGTCAATCCCCATACATAAGTCTCAGTGTTCCTTTATAAAAAGGTAAAAGAAAAGTAAAAGTAAAATAAGAGATAACAGTGAATTAAGTTCATTACTTTAAGATGCTAGATACTTTTTCAGGTGTTGCTTGCTTCTAATAATTATATTTGGACTGTTTCATTATTGTAGATTTGTGTATGGTGTTGGCACCACATAATGGAAATGGCTGAGAAGGATGAGACAGAGGGCAGGTGCCCTGCATGTCGTACCCCTTATGACAAAGAAAAGATTGTCAGAACTGGTGCAAACTGTGAGAGGTTGTTACTTTACTGAAAGTGATCGGTTGGGGCCTTGGGGGAAGACACATTTTTTCATATATAACTCTTAACTTTTAAAAATGTTATAGATTGGTGGCTGAAGTCAGTTCGGAGAGGAAAGTTAAGCCACCGAAGACAAAGACCAAAACATCTGAAGGAAGGAAGCAACTCAGCAGTGTACGGGTGATTCAAAGGAACCTCGTCTACATAGTTGGCTTGCCTCTTAATCTTGCAGATGAAGATGTACTCTTCCATTCCCCCTTCCCTTCTTTCTCCTTTAAAGTGTTGTCTGTTCTGTTTTGCATCTGTGGATGTATTTCTGTCAACCAATGACTTAATATGTGTATAATATGTATGCAGCTTCTCCAGCGCAGGGAGTATTTTGGTCAGTATGGTAAAGTCTTAAAAGTTTCCATGTCGCGTACAGCAACCGGTGCCATCCAGCAGTTTCCAAATAGTACTTGTAGTGTGTAGGTTCATATATCTTTGTCATGGACTTTGAGCTTGATTTCAGAGTTGTTATCCTGCTGCATTTAGTACGGATATTCATTTCCCTATTAGTGTGCTATTACTCTGTTTTTGGCTCCATTGTATAATGTTTGTTTATTCTATCATTTTCTGTTTATATTTCTATTTTGTGATGCCAGATATATTACTTATGCGAAAGAGGAGGAAGCTGTTCGTTGTATTCAACTTGTACATGGGTTTATCTTGGATGGCAGATCATTAAGGTATCTGTATGTTTAAATGCATGCATTTTTTTGCAATGCGTTGCATCTTTTTCTTCCCCTTAGCTTTTTCGTTAATCGTTTCAGGGCGTGTTTTGGAACGACCAAGTATTGTCATGCATGGCTAAGGAATGTGGTATGATCTCTACATGTGCAAGAGTGGCATATTTAGCATAAATACAATGTGCTATTTTAATCAGAATTAAAAATGTCTTGGTTCCAGGCTTGCACCAATCCTGATTGTCTGTATTTGCACGAAGTTGGTTCTCAAGAGGATAGTTTCAGCAAAGATGAAATAGTTTCAGCATACACAAGGTATATTCACAAATCATTACTTGCATATATGTTCATTGTTCTTTAAACTGTATATCCTTTGAATCTCCTGATTAATGTAAACGAAGACTGGCATTATGTTTTCTCCAACGTTGTCTCTGTTTTAATTGAAATTTTCAAAGATTTACTATGTTGTTTTAAGCCATTGCATGATTGATGGGTCAAGCTGACAGTTATTATGCATTGCCTTTGTATGAGCCAAATCACTTCAAAGAGATATAGAGAATTAATTAATGAGTTTTAGGCTTTTAGCATATATGTTCAGTTGTAGTTTGAATGTTAATCTGCTGCTCAGTTTTTGGTATGGGTGCTCAAGATGACACTTGTATAGCTGGGCTGAATGTTACTCATGTGATGAGATGAGTTCATTGTTGTTATTAGTAGACTTGATTTTTTCTGGCTGTTGCTTTTACTATGTATTTTCATGCAAACATATATGTCTAATTTTCGATTACAATGCATTTTCAAGGTTTTGTTTTGCTTAAATTTTGTGGTGTTTCATTGGATGATCAACTAATCTGCATAGTGCATTTGAAGGAATAGAGTACAACAAATCACAGGTGGTACAAACAATATGCAACAACGTTCAGGAAGTGTATTGCCCCCTCCAGCAGTTGAATATTGTAATAGCAGTTCTACTTTCACGGGAAAACCTATTGTAAAAGTTGCTTCAAATGTAAGTCTGTAGTCTTTTACAATCTGTTAGTCTTTTTGTAACTTCTGTTTTCTATTTTTGTATATCCATGATCAATACATATATGGACGCTTGATAATCCGTGTCTGTGCAAGCATAACCTGATTGATGTGTTTGCCGTGTCCCTTTCTGTTAGTTACAACATGTTATGTGTTTGCTAACTTATTCTAATATCCCGCCGTGTGCCAATTTATTTGTTGTCGATCTGTTCATCAGTACTATGTCTCATATTAAGACACCATTTTGCTATATTAAATGACCAAGTTCTGTTCCCTGATTGAAGATTTGGTGACCATGTGAGTTGACAGTAGATAAGCACATGCTGTTTCTTGTTGCATTAGTCTTGAAGAGTTCTTTCGGGTCATGATTTCAAGAATTTTCTGATATTCAATATATACCATCTTTCTTCTTTTGATATGTTGGTTTACATGTATTTTGGTCTATATTTACCAGACTACAACCTCGGCTATTAGAGGTTCTCCACCAAATGGAAGTTCTAGCAAGTCTTTGCCTCTTCCTGCTGCAGCTGCATGGTATTTTATGTCTTACCTGTTGCCTTAAGTTGCCTCATACGTTAATAGTGCTAAGCATTCTAAATAATCTTTTATAGGGGGACACAAACTTCAAATTGCCAGCCATCAGCTGCAAGTTTGACATGTTCAAATGGGCCTTCCAAATCTAAATCTAGTGGAACTACTGTTACATCGGCGTTTTCGTCAGCAGTTGTTGCAAGCACATCTCAGGCTTCTTTGTTGCCTAGTGGCATGGGAAAGAAACTAACGCTGGATGAAGAAAGTCACTCAACACACGGAAAAGTGAAAGCAGAACCTTTAAAATCTTTGAAGCATGCCAAATTGGATTGTCCAACTGGTATGCTGGAGAAATCTGTTACACCTGATGGACTTGTTTCATCTTTATCTTTGAATGACCGGTTATCCTCTCTACCACATTCGAATGACAATGATAGAGGCATTAGTCAGCCATCAAACATCACAAATTCTATTGATCACTCTGATCAATCTGCTTCTCTGGATGCTGAAAAAGGTGACAAACTTGTTGCTATAAATGGGAAGACCCAGAACTTGAGTTCTTATATGCCATCAATGAGAATTGATAGAAAGGCAAGTGAGCATACCGGTGTAAGTAGTTCTAGTTCATTTACTGATCATGGAATGGCCAAACATCCTAGTCAAGCCTCACAGCAATTATATGCTGAGGAATACAGAGAACCTTCGACTTCACATCTGGGATCAGAGCCTGCTCCTGCTCAATTTGGTACATATACTGGTGTTTGTGTTTCAGCTGAACATTCTGACTGGAATTCTGATTTGAATACGCAAGTCTCTAACTCTTATATTAATGTTGAAGAGGATATATTATCTTTTGACTGTCAAAGACTCAAAGATCCAGAAGTTGTGAATCACTCGATGCCTTTGCCTGATTCAACTAATTTGATGCATGGTGCAAATCATTGTAGGGCTCATTCTTTACAACAAAGTGAGGCTGGTGCTGTAAATTTAAACACCGATCCTCTATTTGTAGATACCAGTGCTATTGACAGATCACATTTATATGCATCTAATGTTTCTACAACTTCTAATGGACACCTGGGATACCGAGAGAACTCAGCTGGTGCTGCTTCTTTGAGTAGGACTCTAGAAAATTCCTTTCTCCTTCCGAAGGATGGAAAGGAGATGCACATGGAAAAATTAACAGGTGGTAGTTCCAGTGTTAGTGGCATGTCCATAGATAAAGGAGAGAACAGTATCATCTCAAATATATTGTCAATGGACTTTGATGTGTGGGATGACTCCTTCACTTCACCTCAGAATTTGGCCAAGTTGCTGGGAGGTTCTGATAAACAGTCTGGTCCTGGCGAAATTCCAAGTCCCTGGAAAGCTCAAAATAGCAGTCAATCTCGGTTCTCTTTTGCCAGACAAGAGGAACCCAGAAAACAGCCATTTGATTCTGACCCTTCATTTAATGGTATCGGGCAACTGAATAGAAATAGGTCTTTTAGTCAGAACTTTGCTGGAAATGGAGATTCATTTGTAGGTAAATCTGGTATAGGAAATGTTTTCTCTTGTAGCAAATTTGAAGGGTTGGACAATTTTGGCTGCAGCCAATCTGCTTTCTCTTCTAGTAAGCTTTCTGGTGAGTAGGCCTTTTTATTCTTTTTGTATGTTTGTTTTGCTGGTTCTTGCCAATCTGTTTTAATATGTATGATAATATCGTTCATTGTATTTATGGTCTTCATGAGTTTTTTTTATTCAGTTGACAAAAATCATGGGCTAGAATATTGTCTTGCAAGTTTCAGAAGTGCATTCATTGTAATGGTTGTAAAGGTGTTTGTGTTGTTTTTCTTAGATTTGTTGCACCAGGTTTTTTAATGTTTCTTGATTCATATCCCCGTGACCTTTGCTTAAGAAACTTAGATACTCATCCTTATCTTCTTATGTTGCCATTTTATTCCTGTATTATTATTGCCTTGGTGATTTTCTTACCATTTCCTTTCAATGTTATTTAGCTGCTTCAAGAGGTCATATTTCTGCTCCTCCTGGATTTTCAGCTCCCAGCAGAGCACCACCTCCAGGCTTCTCTGCTCAAGAGAGAATGAACCAGACTTTTGATCCCATGTCTGGTTAGCTCTCTGTACAATGATTCATTTTTCTAAATCAATGTTGTTTGATCATGCTGTTTTTAGTTTACTGAGTTCTCCAACTGTGAACAAATTTGTAGGGAACCATTTGCTTGATACCTCATCCCTCTTTAGAAACTCATACCAGGCACCACCACCGAATGGAAATCTTGGTAGTACTGGAGATATTGAGTTTATGGATCCTGCAATTTTGGCAGTCGGTAAAGGGAGGCCTCAAGGTGGGCTTAACAATGGAGGCTTGGATATGAGATCAAATTTCACACAGTTGAGTGCTTTTGAGAATGAGGCTAGACTCCAGTTGCTGATGCAAAGATCTGTTTCCCAGCAGACGGGCCTAAGATATCCTGACATTGGGGATAATTATTCTCCACTTAATGATCCATATGGGATCTCTTCAAGGCTCATGGACCAATCTCATGTAAACTCTCTTTCTCCTTACCCACAATTGTCTCTCCAACAACAATCTAGAAATGCAGCAATGTCAAATGGCCATTGGAATAGGTGGAGTGAGGTTCAGAATGGAAACAATTTGGGTATGGCTGAATTTCTTAGGAATGAGAGACCTGGATTCAACAAGTTTTATACCGGTTATGAAGATTCCAAGTTTCAGATGCCCAGTTCAGGTGATATGTACAATAGAACATTGGGGATGTGATATCTTGTGCTTGGTTTGGCAATGGTTAACTGATAAGAGAAATAACCGATAGCTGCTCGATGGCCGTTTTCTGAAGAGGACGAGACTTGTAACTCATGTCTGGGCTGCCTCCTGATGAAGGATGAAACTCCCAATTTGGGTTCCGGAAAGCAGCAGGTAAGAGTTGCTTATTTGGTTGTCAAAATTGAGTTCAGATCTTCAGTGACTTGTTATATGTCTTGGAGGTATAGTTTTGCAGTGCTTTCCCATTCTTGAACCTATTCAAAGCATAGAATAGGGACATTCAAATATTCCTTGAGTCGTATTGAGTCTTTGAATAACTCAATTCGACTCATCTGCCATGTTGGAATCTGTTTTTGACTGAAGCATCATGCTATTGTATCTCGTGTTTTTGTGATCTCTGTATCTTCTGGTGTAATGAGAAGAGTCGTGTATTGTTTGGTTGCAGGTGAAGTGTGCAACTATATAAAGACTTGAAGATAGTTTGGGATAGTGCAGATGAAACTAGCGGTCAGGCTGATCTTCCAGGTGTCTAGTGTTCAGCTCCGTGATTACAAAAATGAGTGCAATTTTGTTGTTGCTCGTGTAAGAACATAGATTCAATTGAAATGATTTCCTCTTTTTACCCATTGTCTCGTGTTTTCTTACTTGAAAATTTTAGCTGGAAAGAAGTTAGATGCAGAATGAACTTGAATGAATCGTCTCTTTTGCATAAAAATGAAGGTAAATGGTGATAAATTGACGAAACTGCCCTGTTTGTTCAGTCAGTTTGTATGATTGGAAAATTAAACATTTGAAATTGATAAGGTACTTCTTGTCCACAATTTTTCATCTGTCTGTCCGGAAGCTCGGCCATGCAAAGTACCCACAATCATTTACAAGTTTAGGTCAGCATCGCTGTGGTTGAGTTAGACTATATGATTTTATCACAAAAACATTATTAAATCTATAAATATTCGAATTGCTCTTCCAGTTCTTCACCATACATTAAAACTCGTCACATATAGCTCGCGGCAAAAACGTCAACTTTAAATTGCCTATATATCACATGCAACACATATTTCAGATGAAGATCGGTGATCTCGCCTGCCTATTGTGGATGTTCTAATGTGTTCCTCGATTTAAACAAAATTGTGCACCCGACTGCTTGTACAAGACTACGTTCTTCTTTTTCTTTTCTTTTTTGAAAATAAATTACCGTAATATTATATATCAATATAATGATATACATAATAACTTTTGAAACGATCAGGATAATAGCCCTCACAAAACCTAGACTTGGTAGGAATGAAATTCTTGCGGTTAGCTTTTTCACTGAGCATAGCTCGCATACCGCTTACAACCAGACTAGTCCTAAATGAGAGAACCTAAAACGTAACAGATGCGCATTTAAGCCAAACTAGATATGACATTAAGCTAGACTAGTTCTGATACCAAAGCCAGACTGAGTCTGACACCAAAAACCAGACTAACATTGTCACCTTATTAACTAAAATACAAGAAAAAGAAGTAGTTAAACCATGAGCCGAAGAAGAACTGCCTCATGACGAATCTTCAAACTCAGCTAGACAACCAGTAGATTGGTAGAGGAGCCCCAATAAGGACCTGATTCAGTAGCAACAAGGAGGAGAGGAACCGGAGAGAGGGAGAGCGTGCTTAGAAGAGCAACTTACTCCCTCTTCAAACTTTGTCGGCACAAAAATCCTAATAGAAACAAGAGAGCCGCAGAAAGAAAACCTTAATTGTGGTTGTATTGATGTAGACTACATTCTTTTAGATTATGTGCTACAAAATTACCTTCGTTTTCAAATAAAGTATCGAATTTTTCCAATAATGGATATTTGTTAACATAAAAACACGAACGCCTAAAGTGACAGAGGTCTCGGGTATAACATATTAATACGAGCTCTGTAGTACATGAACTTAACCATGTGCCGACTGGTGTGGTGTACAATAAAGCCTGTTGTTACGACCACCAGCAAGCCTGACTCCTAAACATCAAACAAAAAATCAAAGGTGCGATCCACCAACCAATCAACCAAGTAAAAGTCCGAGTCTGCACAGTAAATGGGTCCACCATGTGCCATGAAACCCTAGAAGACAGGTAAAAGAGAGCAGTAAATAACGATAAGGACATGTCTGCACAAACGTAAGAGCAGCAGCTAAGCTAGTAGCTACTGCCATAGCCTTCGCATCTATCTTCTGAGATTGTATCATAAAGTAACCATGTTTGAGGAAGCTTTTAAACCTTGGTGTCGGGGAATTAAATGAAAAGAAGGCAACAATATAATAATTATGTCACTCACTCGAATTTATGCTCATACCAACTGATAATTAAATATGTAAACTTGCACAGAAAAGGTAAAATAAGTGTTGTGGGTACAACGCATGTGCGTCCAAACCCCAAATCTTGCTCACACATGATAATGGAGAGATGATCAATACAATTTCGATTTGACAAAAATGATTACAATGATAATAAACATTAATTTTATTTTTCGTAACAACTTTTGTATTATAAGATATTTTTGATGAATAAGAAAAATATATTATATTTATAATATGTATTTCATTATTTTGTATGACAACCAATAAAAAGTAGAAAAAAAGAAATATATTCTCAAAAGTATACAAAGAATGACAAAGAAACAAAAAAAGTTAATGAGCCAAAAATATATTTGATTTTGTTCGTATTGCCGTAACTTGGTATTCTGTCATCAAGTTAAAAGTTTAGATATTAAAATACTCAGTTTTTTTTAAAAAAAGATTGTTGTATATATTATATATCAGGAAGAGACATACATAATTACTTTTGAAACGACCAAGACAATAATCCTCACAAATTTAGACGTGGTGGGAACAAAATTCTTGCAGCCCGCTGCTTTCAACCAGACTAGACCTAACAACGAGAACCTAAGGTGCAATAGATCTAATCCAGCCGAAACTGACACCTAAATCCAGACAAAACTGATACGTTATTAACGAAAAACATTTAAAACACTCAATTGTATGTACTTTTATTTCGATCGATTTAGATATTCTTAAATACTCTTAGTTTTTTCATTAGTATGTTATAAGGAAAACAAAAAGGAACAAAATAGAGTGGGGGTTGGCCGATCCTATCAATCTTTACTTTGACAAAAAAATACAAGAACACAAGATTGGGTATCTTTTTCCTCATCTCCTGTCAATGATTTTTGACAACACGTTTGGATATTCATCGATTGCCCCCTTTTTAGTATCGACTCACATGCTTCTATTAGATTTCTTGCTTTGCATCTAATCATATGCTTCTTTTCCGACCAAAATTTATTGTATATTCACCTTTACCGCCCACCTATCGTTTTCAGCTCCTATCAAATTAACCATTAATGAAATTTTGTTGAGATTAATATATACTTGAAACTACACCATATCGTACAGTTGGATTTGGAGCTAGCTATATGTTTAGGAAATATCTTCTTTTAATAATCTCCCTAAATCAAGGTCCACTTCTATTTTTGTAAATCTTTATTTCAAATCAAACAAAAGGTAGATTTTTAGAAAGATAAGATATAATATTTAGTATTTTAAACTTATAAATAACATGTTTAAAAAAAATTGTATAAAAAAAAACATGTTTAATTTTTATGAAAAGACACATTCAAAAATAAAAATTATTTATTACAAAAGAATAAATAAATTCCGAAATACATTAAAAATAATCCGTGATTATTAGGGGCAAAGTTATTTTTTTGCTCTGGAGTGTTTTTTTTAATAGTTTTTTCCTAGTCTCGTTTTTATTATTTTAATATTTGCACTAAAAAACTTGTGATTTATATCTTCTTTCTGCATAAGATAATATCCGCCCATTATTTTGATATGTTTTCTAATTTTTCTTTCATTGACTTGATATATAGAAGGAAGTAGGGGTAGATATTGTCACTTTCCTTTCAATAACTTCAACGGACGATATGCATTATATTATTTTTCAATAATAATAATATGAAAGAGATGATTTTTTTATCAAAAGAATTAAAATTAATAACGATATACATCATATTATCTTTCAATAATTATAATATGAAAGAGAAGATTTTTTTACCAAAAGAATTAAAATTAATAACGATATACATCATATTATTTTTAGTAATAATAATAGTAATAAGGAGACCACTTTTTTATCCAAAGAATTAAAATTAGTAACACTGAACAATAAAAGACTAATCTTCTCGAAATATAATTATCAAAAAAGACAAAACATTTTCCCAATCCTCACAAATTTTATTTTGTTACTAAGTGGACTGAGTATTGCTGAATCATCATCATAGCGATTTTTAGTAGTTGGGCCCAAAATGGATTCGGACCGGCAAATGTCGGTTTCAGAGTTTCGACGTAGCGATGATAAAATTTGGACCCCAGTCAACTGTTCATCAATCATGCACCCGAGTAACTGTCGCTTGCCACGTGTCTCTCCCCCCACCATTATTCGCGCTGCTCCCTTTGATTTCAGATCACTGGGTGCACTCTGCAATTGTTCCCCTGTAGCGATCTCCCCTAAGTCCGAACCATTATCAAAAAGATACTCCAGAAGTATATTATTAAATATAATATAATTTTCTAACTCTACATATCCAAGTTTTTATCTGTCTCAAGGTTAGTTATAAATTATTGATAATAACTTTTAGATTGACTTAATTTGGTATTGTTATTCAACTTTTGACAAAAGTTAACCATTTCACTCGATCGATTGAAGAAGTGGAATTACCCAATAATGTCGTTTTTGTCAAATCCAATTAATGGTATTAAATGGAGATTATTATAGCAAACAAGTTTTGCAGCAATCACTAAACGGGTTACACAAATCTGATAGTGAACTTGTAAGTAAGAGCAACAGAAGCCGCAGAGCACAAGTTAGGCACAGTTGGTTAGAGCAAAAACAAGATATTGATAAGGTGGTCACTGCGGTGGAGGTTTCATTGGGTAATAGTAATGCTGTGATTGTTGGATTTTTGCAGCAGCAGCAGCTGGTGAAGTAAAATGTTGACTCAGAGATGGTGTCCAAACTGTTCGGTAAGTGTTGGGAGGTCCCGAAGCTGGAGTAGTAGTAGTAGGAGCTGAAAATGAGAATCCTGATGATGCTGCACTGCAGAACGGTCGTTGCACGGGAGCTGAAGTGCTGATCTGCCCTTGCATTTGCATTTGTCGTTGCCATGCCAAACCTGGAACACCTTGTGATGTTCCTATAATTCTTTTCTCTGTCCCTGTCATTTCCTGTTTTCAAGTATGACACAAATGATAAAACTTATCAGTCAAGCATTTTCATGAAACTCACGATCTTCAGCAGAAATTAACAGACATTCCAATGTACATATTTGCAGCAGATATTGATCCAAGTATATGGATGCTAATTATCCCAATTACATCACATAGACTTGATCAACCCTAAGTTCATTTTCTTTCCTTATAGTTTTTGTCTAGAGCAGGATATTCGACAACACATTAATTTATGTTCATATACTGATGTGTGAGGTCATTATGGTATGTAAGTCAAGAAGCATGTTATGAGAAAAGAAGGGAGAAGATTCTCCAATCAACATGGCGGCACAAATCAACTTAAGTTACTCGTTTAGGAAAGTGATGACAATTACCTCATAGTTGGAAAAGAATCTAGGATTTACTCCATTCAGCAAAGGAGGATGCTCTGATGTGATTGCTAGTCCTTTAGAAGAAGGTGGATCACCAAACATTGATGCTGCTGTGCTTTCCATCTCGAAAAGCAGAATATAGAAGACAGAATCTTTAGGTAAAGGTGATCAAATAAGCACATACAAGAACCCTTTTCAATTACAACTAGAAACTTATTGATATTCATAAGCTTAAATATTTACCTTCAAACTCCTCCCACTGTGAGCTTCGAAAGGGACAGAGTGGTATTGCAAGTGACCATTGCCTTCCTTCGGGTTATTGACAAATGAAGGTGGAGAAATCCCCAACTTTAGATCAAGATCATGGTCTCGAACTACATCAAATGCATATATAAAGTAGGTTTAATAGCATGTCAATGGATAATCACAAATAGATGGTTCTATTACAAAAAGGCAGGACTAAAAATCAAGGTATCAACTATTTAGTATACCTTCAGTTTGGGCCACAGATATCAACTCCCCTTCATATGTACTCGGTTCAAAATTGGTTACAGCCTCCCTTCCATTACAACTGATAGCCGCCTTGTCATAAGCCCTGATTCCAGAAAATCAAAAGAGAGATGAGTGTTGGATGAAACCAAATGAAGTTGAGAAATAAGGGTAAAAATGGAGTATCAGGAAGAGTGAAATTCATGATCATTAGGACCTTGCAGCTTCTACTTCACTGTCGAATAGCCCAAGATATATATACCTGCATCCAAGCATGGTAATCTCCACTATAAACACACCATACCCAATGTTTTCCTCTTCGAACTAAGCATGTTGGATATGTTCTTCCAAAGTAAGAAGAAACATAAACAG